>CBVK0100183969.1:0-14152 GCA_900067695.1 Picea abies
ACAAGGGTGGCCAACAGATGTGCGCTTAAGAACCACTTGTATTTCTTGCATGTATGAATCCCTCAACCGTGGGTTTATGTGCGTAACGATAGATCTTTTTGGCTTAAAGACGTCGGAATACGTCTCTTCCCTGGAAAAACAAATACCCACAATTTCTGCCAAGGAAAGTGCTCTGATACCACTTGCAAGATACCAGATCTAATAAATATGCAGAATAGAAATAAAATGCTAGGAATGGTAGAATAACAGTAATATAACTAGCATAATCATCCACAATAACACAGAAATAATATGAGAACAACAACTGAAATAACACTTTGATTCAGAAAGCAATGTTCATAGGCCTCTTCGAGGGGGCAACCTCCAATCGAGCAGTGCTATATTACAATAATATCCAAGCTAGGGTTTTCATACCTATTGGCAGCCAATTCATTTTTTTTTAACTACCCTAAAAAAGATGCCTACACCTATTGTCTTCTAAACGACAAGTCATCGTTGCATTTTTGCAACTAGACATTGTATTCATTTCTTGTGACAATTGCAATTTGATTTCAATTCAGTTTTCACAACTGAAAGTGTGAAAACTCTTCTATCGTTATTTGCACTGTCATGATCTATTTATTGATATCCTGATTGGTACTTACCTTTGGTTTTCTATTTGGCTAGAATGACTTTCAAACTATTCCCATTCATTTTGACTGCGCAACTTGATTTCTTTGGTAAGTTATTGAGCATAATAAGTTATCAATGATTTCATAAGGGTCATAGTTGATCTTGTTTTGTATAATGTGATCCTTATTATCTTAACCTCTAAGCTTATCATTTTCATAAATTCATTGGTCACAATATTATAAGACTTTGATTATATATTGTGCAACAAAGTGCATGGTAATGTATGAGTTTGATTTTACATATTGAATGGCAATGTTTGATTATATTCTTGGCGCGTTGATGGAACATTTGGATTCACTTTGGTTTGAATTATACTTTGGCGCATTGATATATGGTTTTGATTTTACATTGGTTTATGGCATGTATTAATTTTGGTTTGATTATATATCGAATGTTCATGGTTTCAAACAATACAATGGTGCCTTGGTATCACTATCCATCGATTTGGGTTGGCCGATTAATATGTGTTAAACGTTATGATTGCTGATGGAACAGTGTTGTACTGAGCCATTAATAAACTTCATGGCAGTGATAATCCCACCACCTTCACATGCGCCTATTGATTTTCCCCCTCTTTGAATGCTTGTGGTTGCTAGCCATATCAATTATGCTCCTGTGTGCTTGATCTAAACCCTACTATGATGCCCGCGCCATGGCCCCAGTCGTAAGGATTGAACCCAATGGCTGCCAGGCCCTGTTAACGTTTGATGGTGCATATAGCGACTTGGAGGAATTCAGATGGCTCCCTTTCATCCAAAAATTTGATGGTTATAACACTGGTGTGGCTTGGAAATTTGCGTTAACTTTCGATGGCTGCCGAGCCAAGGTTGGGGATGTGCATTTGGAAATCAACGAATAGTTCCTTAGCCTAGCCACCGGTTTGCCTACTGTCGGACAGAGATGGTCAAAGAACTATAAAGTAGAGGATGTCCCATGGACATTACTCTTTCAGTCACGAAGAGTGAGCTCTTGTGACAAGGGTCTGCCTACAAATATGCTAAAGCAAAGATGGCATGACCTGCTAATGATAATCAAGCAATTCATCACTTGCGAGGGAAGGTATGGCTTCGTTTTCTTGTATCACCTTCGGCTTCTGATGGTTTTCATGGGATATGAACTTAACATGCCTCTCTACTTGCTTAGGAGTTTGTTTAAGATGTCCAAAAGGTATAAACGTAACCAGGCCGATACCAACCTCTTCCATTTTGGGTTAATTAAAATGCTTATGGTTTATGAGTTAGGGTTACGTCGTGATTGTTGGGGTGATTTCCTCAGTCGTAATGGCTTTGAAGAATCAAACCCTACGCAGGTTGATAAACCTATGATGGCTGAAAGCAAACCTACCCCTGTGCCTTACAATGTTTTTCTACCCAAACCTCTACCCGACCTACCTATGGACTTGCTCGTGTCTGTGACCGAAAAGGATGAAATTACTAAACCCATGGCTAAAAATCCCAAGACCAAACTTGTTGCTAATCCTAAAAGAAAGAAAAACGCTCGCTTAATTTCTCGCATGGCGAGAAACAAACCAAAGGAAATTGTTAACTCTGATCCTATCGTGCTCAGTGAAGGTTCTGACTCGGAAATTGAGCGCTTCCTAGCAAGCGAGCATCCCTATTCTGAGGGTCTGTGTGACAAACCAGCGTATGATTTTTTGAAGAACCTACCTCCTTGTTTACGAGATGATCCAAATTATCCTGGCATCAAATTTCCTTGTGAAACCCCTGGTGACTCGTCGAAACCCCCTCCTGCTCTATCTCAACTAGCAGCTCCTCCGTGTGAACAGTGTGGTGCATGGCTGGAGAGGTATTACCTCGATGTTCCAATGCTGCAATCCAGAATTCACGATCTGGAAGAACAAGTTGAAAAACTCACCAGTCAGAAGGCAAAGATGCCATCCACTGATAAGAAGCAACAAACAACTGGTTCGATTGTGTTTAAAAAGGTGGAGTCTGCTACAGCATTTGTAAACTCGAAGCTGGCATAGTCAGAACAGTCATACTGGTATGATTATCACTTGTTTATATAATGAACTCACAGCTCTATGTAGAGCGTTAATTTGAAATTGTTTAATGAGCATGATTTATTGTATATAAGTTTGTTTTGATTAATCGAATTCCCGAATTACTTTTGATTGGATTTGGTTTTGATTCGATGGATCGTCAGATAGATCTGATTGTTCAAATTTAACTTCAATTGGATGCTCTGTTGATAAATGAAGTTGTTAATATTTTTCTAAAGATAGACTGTTGTTGGTATTCCAATTTTTGAATACAGTCAATGGTATGATTTGAATTGGTTATGTTCTATATGATTATGATTGATAAATGGGTTAACTATTTTCAATGTCTTTCGATAAGATCTGATACTTTTCTGTTGATACATAACCAAATTGCAACTTATTCGATTCTCATTTCTTGACCATTTCGATTCATATATTGTTCGAATTGGATTCTGCTCAGGGTTACGATATTGTTTCTATAATTATCTCAATGAAGATTTGTGTTGATTATTGCCCAGTTCGTAGATTCGGTTGATTTTATCACACCTCTGTCTGTTGACTGTGTGGTGATCAAACATGAAAATCGTTGGGTTGATATTACAATTGAAACAATTTACATATCGTGCTTTTAACTGAATGATATCGATCTGTTGTTATGACTATAACTAGTCAATGATAGTTACGACCATGATTTCGGTCATACCTGTGAACTGTTTGAAACTCAACAAACGAAGTTTATGGCAGAATTCCATGGATGTAGTTATGCATGTTTCATCTTGATAATAATCGTGACGGATTTTCTATATTGGCAATTGATTAAACTATATGAATCCTATACAAATCAATTATGATTGTCTCATATCTTATACGATTTGGTTCACCATTGATTGCATTTATGAAACAGTCCTGTCAAGATTTGATCCGATTTTATGGCAATTGGAAAAATAGAGCATTCTTACCCTGTCCTGATTGTATTCTTTTCGATTTGGTTTAATTTAAAGGATAATCTTAATTGAATCATTAGTAATTCGTTGATTATTAAAAGATGATTGGATTTGATTTTATTTGATTATATTTGATTCCCTAGTCTATTTTAGACTAGCTACAGAATCAGATGATTTTGTAGCTAAGTCTGTAGGATCATTTTTTTTGTATTTTGTTACTGAAATATCCTTCTGATTTGATATTTGTGTCCTATTGTAGGTAAATTCGAATTGCAATTGAGTTTATGGGCAGTTGGAGGATATCTCAAGGATTTCACTTGCATTTTAGTTGCTTAAGTTTAGTAGATTTTGGGATTTTTCCCTGATTATGTAAAATTGTTTGATACTTATCCACAGGGATGTTTTACCCTGTGGAGAAACTTATATAAACTTATGATTTTTGTAATAATGTTCATCCTCAGTTGTGGGAGAACAAGGATATGGAGTTCTATTACAGACTGGAGCAGAATTGATGTTTTTTCATAGCTTTAGCTTCTCAATATATCGACACTTTGTTCCATGTTTGGTATATCATTTTGTTTATGGTTTAGTATTACTTTGCTATCTAAATCAAATGCAAATGATATAATTTTAATCATTGTTATCCGTACCTTGTTTCTTCCAAAAAGATAAAAGACATAGCAATTGTCCAATTCAGTCCGTGAATGACAGCTTTGCCTTCTTCATGATCTGAATTGTTTAATATATGTTTATGTATACAGGTTTCCCTTATTACATGAATTTATGAATCTTAAGATTGTTATAATCTTTTATGTCTTGTTTGTCCTGTAAAACACTTCAAGGAGTAGCACAGCTGATCGTGTACAAAAAGCATATGGACTAACCGGTGTGAGTTTCCCTCCCCCAAACAGCTCAGAAGTCATCATACACAGGGCAGACTTGGAGCGTTTCCAGGTCAATTAGTATTTACTTTACTGTTTTCATTAAGTAGTTTGATCTAGATAGAAGTTTAATTAGATTTATATTAGATTGTTCAATTTCAGTAAATATATTAGATCGTTTAATTTCAGTAGTTTCTATTTCCTTTTCATAAAACATAAAAATAAAAAAGAATCATTCTTGGCTGTCTTAAGGAAGCAAATACATGAGTTTTGCAGGTTTTAATTAAATATGTAGGTTGCTTAAAGTGTACATTTGTGAATAAGAAATATTATAACTGATAATTAGGTAGTTGATTTGAGTTATTAGTCTTTTGTATATATGTTAGTTAGAGTAGTTAGTTTCAGTTTATTTAGTAGTTTGTTATAGTTAGATTAGTGTATTTAGTTTTGTTTGTTTTAGATAGTTTAATTTGTTTATTAGTTTAGTTAGATTAGTTAATTCAGATCAGTTTTCTCTTTGGTTTTTCTTATAAGACCTTAGAACGGCCAACGGAGCCGTTAAACTCGTCAGGGTGGTCCATTCCAAACGGCTTGGGTTATTTAGACAACCCCGGACCGGTTACACTCTCCCAGTTGACGGACGGTCATTTTCGCCCGTCAACAATACCCTCGACCCTTATTTATACTAAATATTTCTATTAAGAGAAGCATCTAGAGGAAGATCCTTCTAGAAGTGAAAGCTTCTATTAGGTCTTCTCACATCCACCTTATTCTATTTTATTGAAAGGCCTTATTAATATTGAACTTTATTACATCCGAATACATTGATCTACCTATGTGCGGGTTAGGACCTTAACAAATTTACAATAGATATAGGCTACATGAGTAACTAATGTGTCATAGTAGTGATCTAGAGAGATCTAGACACTCACTGACAAACACTAGAGTGAACTTCCACCTAGTCCTAGTTAATTGATCCATGCAATCATGAGTTAACTGAGTCACGACTTCCACTAGTCTAATTAAGTGTGACTGAGTGTAACTAACTCTAAACTGAAGAGGAACATCCTATTTTGTAGAGGAATATTTTCTAGAGAGATTATTATCATATAAGGAAGAATTCTCAACATTGGATAGTGAAACTTAGAAAAATAATTATAGGTGAGTGTGTAATATTTCCAACAGGAAATAAAGAATGGAGTGTTTCCACATTATTATGCCCATGGTGCCCACAACTAGTGATAAAATTTTCCATCCCATTTTAGCTTAATTTCAATTTTTCAATTAAATGTGAATGCTAAATTTTTTTTTAATAATAATCTATAAACATAATTTTTATTCCTAAACTTTCGTAATTAACAATAAAGAAAACAAGCCACCATATTTTTAATACTAAATTTTCGTAATGACAAACCTATAAAGAAATTAAGAAAGCGTGTCGTTGTGTTTTAAATGCTAAATTTTTAGTAACAACAAAGTATCAAGCTTTAAAGAAAGAAAACCACCGAGTAATTTTAAACTAAGCTTTTAATGCTAAGTTCTCGTAATGTTTATTAACCACCAAATGATAAAGTTATTTGCGACCGATTAATCCGTTGATATATTCTTCCATGATTTGTGGTGATAAAATAGCTACCCTTTTTGGTACATCACTAAGCCACCTGGAAACGTCGATGAGAAATGTGATATTTAATTTCCCCCATTTTTTTTTGTTAATTAAGGTGTATTTTTTCATTTATATCGATAAAATTGATGGATGTGAATGCTGGGAGGAGGGATAGATTCATATTAATATGGTTGAACTATTTGCGCTCACATTTTATATGATACGTTAATGCACTCACATTTTATATGATACGTTAATAATATTATTTAAACATAATAATTTGTGAGTTTGAAAAATAAATTATTAATAAAATCAAGATTATGGTAATTAAATTTAATAAAAGAATTTATATTTTTATATCATAATTAAATTTAATTAAAGAATTTTTTATTTTATTTTGTATGGTAATAATATTTATGAAAAAGGTTTAAGCTTATAAATTTCTAGGCATAGATTTCAATCATCAAAACATAGTTTTTAGAATAGTAGTATTGGTTATGAGAAAGTTTGTTTTATAAGCTTGAAAAATAAATGAAAAAATGTTGAATTAAAATTCATTTTTAGTAATTTAGTTATCATCTTTATTTTTAAAGAAAAAATAAAAAAATAAAAATCATAATTTAGTTATTATTTTAAATTTTAAGGTATAAAGAAGGTCAACCATGAACATCGTTTTCTTTTAACATTCCTTACTCTTAATATAATTTTCCAAGTTTAATAACTTAATTACTCTTAAAGAGCTCCTTACTTACTAAAATCATAATGACCATAATACCTTCATTTCCACCCTATTCAAATATAGAAATAACATTATAAAGAATATTTATTATGGTTTGTTTTATTTGTGCAATAGATATTATTAGTCTTACACAATGGTAAATAAATATATTGTATTATTATTTGATTAAAGTAACTTTTATTATTGATTATGATGGTATATATTGTCCCCTAAAACCATCAACATCTATAAACAAATAAAAACAATTAAAGTAAAATATTCTTCAAAATATCACTTATATGTTTGAAGATAGAGGAAATAAAAGCACGAAGGTCATTATGGTTTTTATAAGCTAGGTGATCCTAAAGAGTGATTAAGTTTTAAAACTAGGTAAATTTATGTCTTGTTCCAAGTTTCTAGGAGATGTTGCAAGCCCATACTTCACAACCATATAAAATAATTGAGATAACTAAAGGGTTGGATTTTTTTTGTTTTTATTTTTATCTAAGTCCTAGAGCTCAACATTTCTATCTTTGTTTTGAAGACCATATGATCTATCTTTGTTTTCAAGACCATATGGAAATTTATTTTAAAATGTATAAACCTTGGTGAATCTTACTAATCCTTCATATGAAATATAAAATGTTTGGCATTATTTTTGTAAAAATATTCAATTTTCTATGGATTTTGTATAGTTTGTATAAAATTTTGGCGATTTTGAAATTAAAATAATTTTATCCTATAGAATTTGGGCGAAACATTTTTAGAAAGGAGAATCTTTTTTGGGGAAAATCCATGGAAAATTATCCCATGAGCGAAATTTAGCCCCTAAAATCATCCCTGAACAAATCTTGTAATATTATGAAATGTTCTATCATGTAGTTTATTACCGTAGATCTCAAATTTGTTATTACTAGCTTAGTGCTCAAATTTATGAAAATAACTGAAATAAGAAAATGAAAGAACAATCAAATGAACACAACATCTACATAAATGAGCACAAGATGTATCTTGGGAAACCCAATATGAGAGAAAATCCAGATAGAAGGTGAGGTTTATGCTCCGCTCTCTTTTCTTCAATTATGAAAATGCAAATACAAATAAAGCGACACTCACTATGGAGTTGTGTTTGATACTATTGCTTGAATGGTTGCTATAGAATATTCCTCCTCCTATTTTATGCTCGCAAATCTCACTCCTAGATTCTCTGCTCAATTAAGGAACAAGCACAATGCTAAAAGAATAGAACCACCTCTCCTCCTAGTGGCCCAATATTTAACATAGTCTAGTAGTTGTCTAGGGTTAGGGTCTTTGCATGCCTCAACCCTCAATTAGTGTTATGATTTTGGACCTTCTAGAATCTTCTTGAAAGTCCACACATGACTAGTCCTAGATGTGAGTAATGGGGGCTGACATGGCATACACTCGGTACCATGGTCGTCAACAAGGTAGGTCAACTTGTGAGAGGCATAAATTCTACATACACATTCCGATTGAGGTGATTTTCACACTGTAGGAAATATCTTAGTGTGTAGAAATATGTCAAGGGGTTGAGATCTATGCTCACAAATCTTTGACCCTGAAAAGAGTCATTTGATGCCTCAAGATAGAGATGAAAGGTTCCAAACCCCAAATCTCCAAACTAGTACTTTCAACTAAAATGGACCCTTCAAGCTAATTACTCGATTTTTTTCACTCTAAAGGTACCAAGATGGATGAAAAATTATAGAATGATCCATTCATGATCAAACCTCCCCATTTAAGGAGAATTTTGTTTTCTAAAACATTTTACTAAATGAGGTGAGGAAATTTTTCCTCTACCTTCTCCTTCAAGTACCACCTTTCCTTTCCTGGAAGTTGTCCTTTCAACCCAATCTCTCAAAGTTCATGCTGCTCTATGTGGTAGTTCTAGACTTCTTCTACAAAATTATATCTTTTTCCAACTTTTTCTATTCGTTTGGTGCTAAATCCTCTATGGTAGGTATGTAACATCACCACTATAATCCCCAATTTAATTAATCCTTTATGTAGATATAATATGTGGCTATAGCCAAGCAATGTAATATGTGATTTGTATTTATGAATGTTATTAATAAAATATAATGTCAGTTGCTAAGGGGACATGGATAGAGATGGCAGTTGAATTAATCCACAAGAGAGTGGAGAGACTAGGATAATAGCCAAGAGAGTCCCAAGGGGGAATTACCCATGTATATTAATTCAACCCATTTTCCTAAATTTTCTATTGGTATATGAACCTTTCAATTTCTAATTCAGTGTTCCCAAAGCCAATCATTGAATACATGTAAGAGGGTCGATGTGAGTGGTCACACTCCAAAGTTATTGGTCACATGGGGGCTGAGTACAATGAGCTTGGGGAAGTGTGTGAGTCAAGAAAGCAAGCCAAAGGAGAGGAAATTCATATGGGTAGCTACAACAATTTTGCACAGTGATTTTTTTGTGCATGAAGAGAAAGAAAGAGAGCTTAGAGTTGGTTCAACCATGGAGGGGGGATTCTAGAGCATGTTGGAGCATATTTCGAGCGTTTTGGAGTTGAATATTGAAGAGTCGGGTCGTTAGTCCTAGAGAGTGAACTACTAAGTGAGTTGCACTAAAACAAGAAGGGTTGTTGATGTTTCTAGTAGCTTTTCCTAGAAGTGAATTCCCTTGATTTCCAAGATGAGAGATTCCTAGCTAACTGTGCCAAAGAGACACTGATAAACGAATGTGCCACATGAGGAACTGAGATCAGTGAAGGGGTACATTCCTTGGGTTGGGCAAGTCATGTTAAAAAAATAGGATCATGGAGCAATAAAATAAGACAAATTCAGAAATAAAATAAGAAGATACACAATAAAATAGAAACATGGATATACGTGGTTCACCCAGTGTGGGCTACATCCACCAAAGAAATTTCTAGGTCCTTCCTTTATTATTATCCAAAAAATGAAGGGATACAACCTACATCACACTCATTGTAACTTCCTCTTATTTCTCTCACAGTCTCCTCTCTCAGAACACAATATTCGCAATGATACATAACCACAATACAATTCCCTCATAAAAGAGGGTTTCCTTCTAGGGAAAAAACCCTAACATAACTTATACTGTCAGAGTTGCAGACTTATAATGAATGGTCCAGATTTACTATGAAATTACAATATACATTTACAAGGCAATTTTTCCTTCGAGAGCCCGCTTGCCCCTAGACCCCCCAGTCAAGGGGATGAGCCCCCCATACCAAGTAGGGGGGGAAAGCCCCCCCTGCAACCCCTCTGCGTGGAGGGGTGTACAATATTATGGGGTGTAAAGTCTTCATGCGATATAAACACGACTGAAAACAAAGACCTATGAAACAGGAAGATAATCAAGCTCCACAACCAACAATCTCCCACTTGGAGACTGATCAAAACAACTACACTGTTTTTGTACTTATTGGACTATACTCCACCTTAGACCTAGAAAAATTATCATATTCACCTTCATGCTTGAATACCAACTGAAACTGAGAAAGATCTCAGTTTCTCCCTGGTTACTTTCTTTGTTAACATGTCTACAGGATTTTGGTTAGTGTGTATCTTTTCTAACTTCAAATGTGCATCTTCCAAGACGGATCGTATGAAATGGTACCTGAGATTTATATTCGTAGTCCTCGAATGGAAGGTTGAGTTCTTTGCAAGATGAAATGCACTCTCATTGTCACAATACAACCTGTTATTCTCCTTCTTCTTTCCTAATTCCTCCATAAACCTTTGTAACAAAATCATTTCTTTACTAGCCTCTGTAGTAGCAACATACTCTGCTTTTTTTGTTGAAAGTGCAACAATATTTTGCAATTTTGAAATCCAACTTATGGATGTTCCACCTATAGTAAACAAATACCTTGTGGTTCTCCTCTTGTTATCTTTGTCACCTGCCATATCTGAATCAACATATCCATGTAGAACAGTGTCAGAACCTCCAAAACATAATGCATGAGTAGCAGTACCTCTCAAATACATGAGAATCCACTTTACTGCCTCCCATTGTTCTTTACCTGGATTTTTCATATACCTGCTCACAACTCCCATTGCATGTGCAATATCTGGTCTTATGAAAACAATCACATACATCAAGCTATCAACTGCTGATGAATAAGGGACCCTAGACATATATTTTATCTCCTCCTATATCTTGGGACACATTTCTTTGGTTAATTTGAAATGGCTATCCAAAGGTGTACAAAATGGTTTTTCATTCTACATTCTAAACCTCTCCAACACCTTCTCTATGTACTCACCCTAAGATAATGTCAATTTGCAATTTTTCCCGTCTCTTGTTATTCTCATACCAAGGATGTTATTCTCATACCAAGGATTTTCTTTGCAACACCCAAATCCTTCATCGAAAATGAATTATATAATTTCTTCTTGAGCACATTTATATCCTGCATATTAGACCCTACAACAAGCATGTCATATACATACAATAGCAAGATAATATAGCTTCCATTTTCTAGATTTTTAAAATAAACACATTGATCATAATGACATCTACTATAACCTTGTTCTGTCATAAATTTCTCAAACTTCAAATACCACTTCCTTGGAGCTTTCTTTAGGACATACAAGCTCTTATTCAACCTGAATACCAAATTTTCCTTCCCTTTGACCTCATACCCCTGTGGTTGCTCCATATAAATCTATTCATCCAAATTCCCATGGAGAAAAGTTGTTTTTACATCTAACTATTCAAGATGCAAATATTCTACTTCCACAAGACTTAAAATAGTCCTAATTGAAGTCATATTAACAATAAGAGAAAATATTTCATCAAAATTTATACCTTTCTTTTGTGAAAACCCCTTTACAACAAGTCTAGACTTGTACCACTTTTTTCCTCCATATTCTTCCTTCAACTTGTAAACCCATTTATTCTGCAATGTTCTTTTTCTTGCAGGAAACTAAACCAAGTCCCAAGTCTGGTTATTTACCAGGGAATCTATTTCCTCTTTCATGCCTTACTCCCACTTCTTTTTAGTGTCTACCTACATTACCTCTTCATAACATTTTGGTTCACCAGAATCAGTCAACAATAAATAATACAATGAAGGATAGTATCATTCAAAGGGTCTACTTAACCTAGTAGAACTTCTAACAACATTTGCAAGAGTTTGAGGTACATTTTTCTCCTGTTGTTGTACATTTGGATTTTCTGGTACCTTTGGAATTTTGTTTTCAATGATCTCATCAAGCACTGTGTATTCTAGTTTTTCTTTTTCCTGTTTCTTTCCATGCAACTGATCTTTGTACATGACCTTCTCATTGAATATGACATATCTACTCCTAATGATTTTGTGATTTTCATAATTCCGTAAGCGATAATCAAAATCATTAACACTGTATCCAGTAAAGTTACACTTCTTGGATTTTGCCTCAAGCTTTGTTCTATTTTCTTTATCAATATGGAAAAATGCTTCACAATTAAAATTCTTCAAAAAAGAATAGTTTACATTTTTACCTGTCCATGCCTCCTCTAGAATTCCACCATCCAAAGATCTTGAAGGTCCTCTGTGTATTAAGTAAACAACAGTATCTGCAGCATCTTCCCAGAACTATAAGGGAAAACCAACATGCAATCTCATACTCATTGCATGCTCCATGATTGTCCTATTCATTCTTTCTGACACACCATTTTCTTGTGGTGTTCCTGGTACTATATTCTCTCTACGAATCTCATGGTATGAACAATAATCATCAAAATCCTTGCTGCAATATTAACCTTCACTGTATGATATGAGACACTTCAACATTTTTCATGTCTCATTCTCAACCAAAGATTTCCATTTCTTAAAAGTATCAAAAACATCATATTTTTGTCGAATGAAAGAAACCCATTTTTGTCTAGTTGCACCATCAATAAAAGTAACATAGTAATGAGAGCCACCAAGAGATGATACCTGAGTTGGTCCCCATACATATGTATGCACAAGATCTATCCTTTCACTCTTATTTTCTTTTTTTACTCTGAGAAATATGACTCTCTTCTATTTTCCATAAACATAATGCTCACAGAAATCCAAATCATTTTGTTTAAGATATGGAAATAAATTTATGTTTTGAAATATCTGCATCTCCTTATCACTCATGTTTCCAAGCCTATGATGCCACAATAATGTATCCACTCCTATAGAATCTAAAGAGATAGAAGAATCAATATTATCAGTACATAAATACAATGTACCTACCTTTTCTCCTTTTGTTATCACCAGTGATCCTTTGGTGACCTTCCACGCCTTATCTGTAAATATAGATATACAAACTTCACTTTCCAACTGTCCTGTTGAAATCAGATTTTTCCTTATATTTATAACATGTCTTACCTCTTTCAGCAACCATTGGTTTCCATTCCTTTGGTTTATTTTTACCTTTCCCATTCCAACAATTTTGCATGGTGCATCATCACCCAATTGAACTTGTCCATAATCACCTTGAACATAATCTAGAAAATGTTTCCTATGGGGTGTGGCATGAAATGAATCCCCTAAATCTACTACCCAAGACTCATAAATATTATCTACAGAACGAATCAAAGCATCTTGTAACACATCACCTGTTGCATTTGCTTCCTGATTTTTCTCCTATTGTCAATCTCTTTGTTTCTTTGGAGCTTTGTAGTCTTTATTCAGATGTCTTTTCTTCCCACAATTCCAACACTCTATATTTCTTAGCCTGGATTTGGATATTATCTTCCTATAATTCCCATGGTTCCATGAGCCCTTTCCTCTATCATTTTGTCTTCCCATGTTCTCCATGTTTAACACATTACATGATGTCTCATCTGTGCTTTTTCATCACATTTCCTCGCTAAGGATAACACCAACAACATCGTTAAACTTTAAAGTGTTTGAACCAGAGACAGAGATACTTACAGCCATGACCAAGTCGTTCCATCTTTTTGGCAATGAGCACAAGGTTAGAATAGCCCTAACCTCATCATCAAATTCTACTTTTATGAACTTAGGTGATTAGTAACCATATTAAATTCATTTAAATGATCTGCAATAGACCCACCTTCTGACATCTTCATATTAAATAATCTCTTCATTAGAAATACCTTATTCGACGCCGAGGTTTTTTCATACAATTTAGCCAACACGTCCATCAAACCCTTCATTGTCTTTTCTTTCGAAATATTGAAATCCACTGACGCTGCCAGGCTCAGTCGTATCGTTCATAGAGCCTTTCTTTCAAGAATCTCCCATTCTTCGTCCTTCATGGCTGCCGGCTTCTTTTCTACTCCACTCAATGGTAGAAATAGATCCTTCTGGTATAAATAGTCTTCCATCTG
>CBVK0100183970.1:0-11519 GCA_900067695.1 Picea abies
AAATACAAACATTACATAGAGATTTTTCCCCTGGAAACCCAAACCGGGAAAAACAACATATTCCATATTCATTCATAGTGATACATTGTTTATAATACAATATACATATAAGAGCCAGCGGCATCCAAAACCCTACCACGATGACATGGATTAGTCAACAACCTTAATTCCTTAACCAGAAATAGAAAATCATCGGCAAAAACCATGTGTCGAAAAAATGCCCAACAATGGACACGAAAATCAAGGCAACATGAAAACGAGGCAAAAATGTGACACATTTCACGAGGCAAAAAAAATTCTCGATGGCACTTCCCCTGAACCCCTGCATGCCCGCCGCAATGCAAACACTTCTACTCGTGCAAAGAATATAACACATACCCAACATGTGTGGGATCCTATATATATTGTATTGTAAACGATGAAGAATGATGATGAATAAAAGATTAGAGGTGCAATGCTAAACAATTTATTGATTTTTCCCGGTTTGGGTTTCCAAGGTAAAATCTCTATGTAATGTGTGTGTGTGTGTGTGTGTGTCATTGTATCTTTTCTGTTTTTATTAAGAATCTATTTGCAATAGCTAATTGTACAAGGTTAAAATCTGCATTCACTAAAGTCGAATGAAGGATATAGATCCCATCTCCCCCTGTTTTCTTTGTTAGAGATGAAGTTTAGTGATATGGATTGTATAGGGAACAAAATAAAACACATAGAGAAATATAATAGAGAGCACATTGATACAGTGAAAACCCAACTTCTGTTAATGAATAAAATAACAGAGTATTGTAGAACATAAACTAGCTAGAATGGTGGTAGCTTATCTCTTGAGAGAGAGAGAGAGAGAGAGAGAGAGAGAGATGTCGATGACACTCATTCGCAAAATGTCATACAATAGAAAAAAAGAATGACCTTTCAACATAAAGTGGGAACCCAAAAGGTCCAAATCCCTAACTTGGGAGGCAAAGCGCCAAAAGGTGTTCTTCGGCCACGAGGTGTTTAGTTTCTATGTCAACTTCTAGGGCGTGTCTTTCACATACAATATCAATTTGGGGCACATAGTAGCTCGTTGGGAGATCTAACTAAGGACTACAATATTGTGGCATGGCTTGTGTGTGTCAAAGACAAATCTATGCCCTTGAATTTCCCATAAAACATCATTTAGGGCCTCCAAACAACCTTGAAAGTTTAGGACCTAGAAATTCATAACAAAATTGTCAAGATGGAGAACCATGTTGAGATAGTGAAAGAGGTGGGTAGCCACCGATATCCACCTAGATTAGTCCTCCCCCCTTAGGAAGTAGTGGTCCCCATAACATAAAGTTTTCGTAGTAGAAGGGGATTTTTGTTGAATTTGAATCTTGGTGAGCCATTTTCCTTGCGGAAGAAGTTGTCCTAGTTTGGCAATCTGATAGAGTTGTATGTTCTATGGGTGGGTTCCCTTTATCTTGGTGTCCATGATCTGATCCATTGTAGATTTTTCAAGGTAGGTGGGATTGATTTTTGTCGGGACCAATTGCTCAGCTACCTCTAAGGTGTCTAGAAGAGGTGGGAAATATGGTCGAAGCAACTCCACAATAAATATCGGGTGTGCGCCAAGGAAAGGAGGAAAACTCAATTCGAAAGCATTTTCACCCACAACCTTTGTGATGGTGTAAGGCCCATATCAGAGAGGTTCAAGTTCCTATGGGATCCCATGAGGCACTCTTTCTACAAATGTAACCACACCTTGTCACCAACCTGAAACTTGTGTGGAACTCAATGCTAGTCATGTCATTGCTTGTACTTGGCATTAGACTTTTGAAATATATTTTGAACCTATTGTTGGAGGTGTTGGATTCATTCAACAAATTTGTCTACTATTTCTACCTCAGTCTAAGCATGGGAGGACTTTGTTGGTGAAGGTGGAATGAGAAGGGCTACATCAATGGCGACCAATGGTTGGAACCCCAAGCACACCTGAAAAAGGATATGGCCAATAGAGTTGTGGAGGGATTTGTTATAACTATGATGAACATATGGAACACTCTCATCCCATGCATGTGGATGATTAGAGTTATACATGCGTAGGATATGAACATTCATTCTATTGATCAATTCCATTTTCTCATCCATTTGAGTGTGAAAGGTAGTCGATTTATTCAATGTGGTGTCCATTAGAGACCATAGGTTGGCGTAGAAGGTACTGTGGTAGCCCAAAATGAACCCAAACATGCTCAAAGAAGAGTCAAACAGTGGCCTATGTTGTGATACTATTTTTACATGGTGTCAAAATGGCTATCTTAGAGAACCAATTGACAACCACAAAGACACAATCATGACCATGTTTGGTGGAGGGAAAAACTAACATGTAATCCATGGATATTGACTCCCATGGATTCTCTAGGGTAGGGAGAGGAGTGTAAAACCCTTGCTCCTTGATGGATGGTTTAGTGATGGCACAAGTAGTGTAGGACTTGATATATTGGCTGACATATTGTGGAAGCTTTGGAAAGTAGAAATAGTTATGAAGTAATGTTATTGTCTTCTCCACATCAAAGTGCCCTACCACCCGACTATAATGTGCCTCCCAAATTAGCTTTGCATGCTCACTTGAAGGAACACGAAGATGGCCTAGATAGCATAAGAGCACATCCTGGAAGTGGAAGTCTGGGACTTGTTTGCCTACATTGAATGTATGATAAGTAGTAGTGAAGTCAAAGTCATCATTGTATAATTGTGGCCACTCGAAGGTCTCGTGCCCACAAGAGTTAATTATAACTATGGTTATCACCAACACCAAGGGCCAACTGGGATAGTGTGCAACATGATTGACATTGCTCTTCTTGTACTTAATGTTTAAGTGGAATTTTTGTAGGTATGTAAACCACTTTCGATGACAATTATTATGTACCTTTATTTATGTCTACATGAATTGGAAATGCTTGTGATCACTATGGATGATCGTTTCCTTTACCAGAATATAATGCTTCCACTATCAACATGTTTGCACATTGGAGTACATCTTTTTGTCATAGTTGGGATATCTACGAACAACATCATATAGCATTTCATTGTGATAGGCCATTGGATGTCCCTATTGAGTGAGGACTACATAGATAATATATTCAGAGGCATCTGTCTCAATCTCAAATGGTTCTTGCAAGTCTGATAACATCAAGACCGGTGTGGAGAAGAGGTGGTGTTTCAGATCCTAGAATGCTTTCTATTGTAATATAGACAAAACAAACTTGGTTGTAGCTCCACTCTTGGTCACTTGACATGAGAGCCAAGCGATATGAGAGAACCCCAACACGAGATTATGATAGAATTTAGCGAGGCCCAATAAACTAGAGACCTCTATTAGAGTCATTAGGGCTAGCCAATCACAGATGACTTGGATTTTGGTTGGATCCACATGCACCCCATGTTCATCCACGATGTATCCTAAGTATTGAATTATATGCATGTTGAATGAGCATTTATCTAGATTTCCATATAACTTGTGTTGCCATAGGTTGCTCGGGACTCTTTGAATGTTCTACAAATGTTCTTCTCATGTCCAGTTGAAGACGAGGATGTAATCTAAATATATGGCCACAAAAGAGTTTGTGAATGGTCGCGAGATATTATCCATCATCCTCATGAATGTCATTGAAGTATTAGTCAAGCTGAAAGGCATGACCAACCACTCAAAAAATCCTTCTTTAGATTTCAAGGATGTCTTCCATACATCATTTTGTTCTATTGGAACTCAGTGGTAGCTTGAATTCAGATCAATCTTACTAAAAAACTTGCCACACTTATGTTGATCAAGAAGATTGTCAATTTGAGGGATCAAGTATTGGTTCGTAACAATTATTTTGTTCGTAGCTTTATAATCAATACATAGTTTCCATGTTCTATCCTTCCTCTGCACCAACACAATTGGGCTCCCATAAGGTAAGGACCTCAGTCGAATGTGACCCTTTCAAATGAACTCATGAATTTGACGCTTTATTTCCTCATTCTTCATAAGGGAGTGTTTGTATATTGGACCATTGGGTAAGGGAGCATTAGGTATCAAGTCAATGGGATGTTTGACCTAACAGTGTAGAGGCACCCCTACAGGTGAGGTGAAGATGTCTCTATATTCCTCTGCAACCTCGTCCACTTGCTTCTTTTTTGTAGAGAGACCCTGTGTTGAAGTTGTGGTGGTCATGGTGACCTTTCATTCACATTCCGGCCAAACCATGAAGAGGACAAATTTTGCAGTGTGAGAGATTACCTTTCAGCACTGTTTTGCCAAGATCAATGAAATTTCACTAGTTGGAACTACCTTTGGTACCCTATAGGGATGACCTCGGAAAGTAATAATGACACTACAAGGTCGAGACTCATAAATAACATGATGTTTCCACATATAGGGTTTTCCTAAAATAATATCACAAACTTCAAGTGGGTAAACATCACACAATACATCATCTTTGAAGGGCTTGATTCCATAGGATAGGCGACACTGTTGGCTAATGTGAAGGTCTCATCCTTGGCTCAACCAATCGATGGTGTATGGATGGGGATGTGGCATTACCAACAACTTCAATCTCTTGATGACCTTGATTGAGATCAGTGTTAAGACCTAAACAAAGCCCCATTTTATGTGTAAAACCCCTTATTAAGCCCTAGATATTGAATTATTACATGTATAGTATTATAATTGTATGTCAACTAGAACCCTTCATGGTACCCTTTCATTATAATTGTACCATTTGTCTCATATATATATATATACCAAGTATACCTAGTCTTAGGATCATTTTATCACATCTCATATTGTATCATGAATTGGGTATATTGTAAAAGGAGGTTTTGTCCTTAAAGTGGATTGTATTCACTGAATTTTTGTCATTTTGAAGGCTTAGGATCCTAACATTTGGTATCAAAGCATTGAACCTAGGGTTTTGCTTCTTCAAGCGAGTCATCTCGGCATTTTCACTATAATTTATTTTTTCGGGATGCTTCAAATAGAAAAAACTTGGCAGTTATTTAGAATATATATCTAGGTATTTGTGGTTAAAATTTCAGCTTCTATGTCATTATAATTTCAGAGATATACCCTGTGGAAGATAGGATTTGTTGACTAGTCCTATAACTAGTCTAAAAAAGGTGTTCTTGGTAAAACAATCATATCTTCTTCAATGAGGATCCAAATTATGTGAGACTAGTTGCATTTGAAAGAGGGCGGTCCATAGTATTTCTAGTACAAATTTCATAATCAAGTATTCAATATTGGACACGTGGAATTATGTACAAGTTCATTCTCCCTGAAAAGCCAAAAATCAATCAGGTTTAGGAAAGTTACCCTAAATTTCAATTGGCACATCCAATTTTGGTTAGACCTATGGCATTGCAAAGAATACATTTCAGAGTATTACATGCCAAAATTTCAAACCCAGAAGGACCGAAATTTCATAAATACATTAGAAGGAAGGTTGGCCAAGAGGACAGACTCCAAATTAAGGGCTTTAAAGGTACATAACTTACAATTGGCATAAGCTTTTATTGGAATATCCTTTTTGGTGATTCAAAATTTGTAATAAAGAGGAAAAAGTGGAGAATTATTGTTTTCCCACATGGCTCCAAAGGCTCATCCAAAATTTGTTTCACCAGCTACACCTCCAGAGAGATCAACCATGACTTGAGATGAAATTGAAGAGATTTATCACCAGATGGAAAAGAGGATCATTGAAATTAGGGAACAAATGGAACATAAGATGGATGAAACTATGAAAAGAAATATGGCTTAAACGAAAAATAAGATGGATGATGTAAAAAATAAGATGGATGAAAATAATGAAGAAATACAAAAAATCCATGAAGGAATTGCAAAATTCCTTATCTTCCATGATCTTTCATGCTCTAGATGAGAGACTCTCTAAAGGAGATATCAAAATGCAAGGAACTCAGGAAAATAAAGGTAGTATTCCGGTTGAACAACCTGTCGATAATAAGGAATTTTCTAGGGTATTTAACTATAATAGTGGAGTTAATTACGGTGGGGGTCCTAAATTTAACTTTCCCAAGATTGAATTAAAGAAGTTTGATGGAAAAGAGGTCTTTACCTGGGTGAACCACATAGAGCAATATTTTGAACTGCATTATATTATGGATGATAAGAAAATGATTCACATAGCAACCTTGAAGTTTGAGATAAAACCATATCAATGGTATCAATGGGTAGTTAAAAGAAAGCCCCCTCTTTATCATTATACTTGGGGTTTATTTACAAGAGATTTAGAAGCACAATATGGGCAATGGGTAGTTAAAAGGAAGCCCCCTCGTTATATTATACTTGGGGTTTATTTACAAGAGACTTAGAAGCACAATATGGGAAAGTGTGGGAACATGACTACTTCAGTCAATTGACAAGAATCAAACAATTAGATGATATTTAATATTATAATTTAGAATTTTAGGTATTAGCCACAAGGGTGGATGACATAAGTGATGGAAAATTGTTGGAATATTACATGGGTCGATTAAAACAAGACATCAAACATGATATTTTCTTAAGACATCCTACACATATTATGGAATCTATGCAATATGCTCATCATATTCAAGCCAAAATAAGGCTACACACATGTATAAAATTGGATCATACACAACAATAATATATTTTTTTCGGGGTCATAAGACAAGTGTACCTCAACAAATGGATGAAATAAGAGAAAAAGGACTATGTTTCAATTGTGACAACAAGTACATTAAAGGGAATAAATGTGGTGATAATAAATTATTCTACATAGATTATGAAGAGGAAGAATATCACGAATTTGAACCACCACAAGATCTAGATCTAGAAGATACTACTCCAACAATATCTTGTCATGCATTGGTTGACATCATTACTCCACAAACCCTCAATATACAAGGATACATAAAAAATAAAAAAAGGTACAACAATATTGATTGATTATGGTAGTACCTATAATTTCGTCAATTACAAATTAGCAAAATATCTCAATTGATTTGTATATCCTACACCAAAGCTTCAAGTAGTGATTGTAGATGGAGGTACCATAAATTGTTTAGGGAAATGACATAGTATCAATATCAACATGGGGAGTATTTTCGAGATAACCCCATGATTTCTATCCAAACGGGGGGTGTTGATGTTGTATTAGGGGTCCAATGGTACAATCATTGGGAACAATGGCACTTAATTTTCAAGATCATTTAGTCAAATTTTCCTTAGATGGAAAGGAAATTGAGCTTAGAGGTATCCAAGGGAAACCCTATAAAGTGATTAGATTTAATAACATGAAAAAATTACTCAAAAAGGGACACTAGGGTGTAGTTGCATAATTGTGCTCACTTGATGTTCAAACATCTATATCCTATGATCCATTAGCCCTACAAATATTTATCAACAATCATTCCAAGGTATTTGGTGAAATGCATAAGGGTCTTCCACCTTCTCGAGATCATGACCATGCTATCCATTTGCAACCAAGAAGTGTACAAACTAACATTAGGCCTTACAAGTATCCATATGCACAAAAGAGTGAGATTGAGAACATGATATAGGAAATGTTAGAGGCTAAGATCATTCAATCTAGCCAAAGTTCTTTCTCTTCACTAGTGGTGATGGTTACAAAAAAACATGGTTCATGGCATATGTGCATAGATTAAAGAAAGCTAAACAAAATGACCATCAAAAATAAGTTTCTTATTCCTATCATTGATAAAATATTATATGAATTTCATGGAGAAAAAATATTTACTAAGTTGGATCTTTGTTCGGGATATCATCAAATCAGAATGAGGTGGGAAGACATTCCTAAGACAAATTTTAGAACACATGAAAGTAACTATGAGTTTTTGGTTATGCCATTTGGACTTACTAATGCACCTTAAACATTTCAAAGCTTGATGAATTCTATTTTCAAATGCACCTTCAACATTTCAAAGCTTGATGAATTCTATTTTCAATCCCTTCATTAGAAAATTTGTGTTAGTATTTTTTGATGACATACTAATATACACCAAATCTTAGGAAGAGAATGTACAACATGTTGACATAGTATTACAACTATTGGAGGAGAAGAAAATTTATGAAAATCCTTCCAAGTGTACCTTTTGGGGTCAAGAAGTGGAATATTTGGATCATATTGTATCTCATTAAGGTGTAAAAGTGGACCCTAACAAAATTAAAGCTATGAAGGAATGGTCGATTCCCAAAACCTTGAAGAAAATTAGAGTATTATTTGGTTTAATGAGATATTATCACAAGTTTGTCAAGAATTGTGGTCACATAACAACACCTATAAAAACATTATTAAATAAGGAAGCATTTTCTTGGACCGAATAAGCAACCAAAGCTTTTGAAAAACTTAAGGAGGTTATGTGTACTACTCCCATCCTAGCCACACCGAACTTTAAAAATGCATTTATTGTGGAGTGTGATGCCTCGGGCCATGGATTTGGTGCATTTATAATGCAAGAAGGAAGGCCCCTTTCCTTTTAAATCAACGAAATTGAAGGAAAAATACTAGTCAAACCCATTTATGAAAAATAAATGTTGGCCATACTACATGCAACTCAGAAATTGTGTCGTTAACTAATAGGAAGACACTTAAAAGTAAAAACAAATCATGATAGTTTGAAGTACTTATTGGAGAAATTATTATCTTCAAAAGAGAAACAAAAATGGGTCGCAAAGATTCTAGGTCATGACTTTGAAATTATATACAAAAAAGGAAAACATAATATTGTGATAGATGCCCTTTCAAGGAAATAAGAAGAAACATAAGGTTAATTATGTGTTATTTATATTCAACAATCTGATAGGGTGGAATAAGAAATCATATAATGGAAGAAGGATCAAGAGGTATGCAAGATCATTCAACAACTACATGAGGACCCCATTTCATTAGATATTTTTGTATGGAAGAACAAGTTTCTATGGTATAATGATTAACTATATTTATCTAAGAATTCCCAACTCAAACAGAATTTCATTTTTGAATTGCACACTTATCCTATAGGAGGACATTCACGATTATTGAAAACATGCCACATGATCAAGAAGGATTTTTTTTAGGAAGATATTAAAACTAATGTTCAAAAGTGTTTTTTGGAATGTTTAGTACACCAACAGAATAGGGAAGAAACAATCAAGACACCAGGTCTCCTAAAACCATTACCTATACCAAGTCAACGTTGGGAACAAGTTTCAATGGATTTTATTAGAGGTTTACCCAAATCTGAAGGAAAGAATGTCAACATGGTAGTAGTGGATCGATTGAAAAAGTATGCCCATTTTTTCTCTCTTTCTCATCCTTTTAAAGAAAGTATAGTAGCCACAACATTCATGAAAACAATTCAAAAGATACACAGAGTCCCCAAGATTATTGTAAGTGACAGAGATCCAATTTTCACTAGAAATTTTTCGACTAAATTATTTTCTTGTTTGGGTACTCAATTGGATCATAGCTCATCTTACCACCCTCAATTCAATGGGAAAACTGAGATTGTGACTAAATGTCTATAAGGATATATTTTTTGTTTTGCATATGATAAACAAACATAATGGGTCAAGTGGTTTCCCTTGGAGTAATGGTGGTACAACTCATCCTTCCATACTTCATCAAAAATTTCCCCATTTATGACACTTTATGGATATCATCCTCCATCCATTACATAACCCTTGAAAGGGAATAAAAAGCTTCAAGAAGTATAGGATCACGGAGGGAACCAACAAGAGGTTCTCAAACTATTGAAGGACAACTTGGTTATGGCACAAAATAGGATGAAACAATAAGCAAATCAATATTACAGTGAAAGGAAAATTGAAGTGGGGGATTGGGTATTTATGAGGATACAACCATATAAACATATTTCCCTCAAGCAACAAAATAAGGACACTAAATTAACACCCAAATATTATGCCCCCTATAAGGTCTTTTGAAGAATTGAAAGTATGGATTACAAATTGGATTTTCCTCCATCTTCACATGTACATCCAATATTCCATGTTTCTTGCAACCATATAAGCATATTTCCCTCAAGCAACAAAATAGGGACACTAAATTAACACCCAAATATTATGCCCCCTATAAGGTCTTTTGAAGAATTGAAAGTATGGATTACAAATTGGATTTTCCTCCATCTTCACATGTACATCCAATATTCCATGTTTCTTGATTAAACAAGGTAATAAACAACAAGATATTAGTCCAAACTATTTTAACAAAGATTAATGAAGAAGGGAAAACCATACTAGATGATGCAAATGCCACTATCCCACGGGCTTGCACTGTGACCTCCCCATCTAGTATCTTCTCTCACAAGAGTTGAATTAGTTCTTGGGATCTCACAGACCCCTGGTTTTACTTCATCTATAGGATTCTCTTATAACTGGCATGAAATTCAAATACATGAGGGTCCATTTTCTCTTGATGACTAGTGCATGTGACCACTACCTAGGACCAATCGCTTAGTGAAAGAGCTCAGTTGGATGATCCAGAACTCTGGGGATTTGGAGTTCCTTCGCTCGAACATCAAAAATATACTTATCACAAATAGATGAACCGTTGAACTCCCGAAGAGTTCAGGGATCAACAGTACACACTTCTCCTTTGATCAACGATCTACATTCACTCTGGGCTCTGGGGCTCTGGGTGAATTTACTCCAACCAACTATATGCTCAAATGCGCCAAATTCTTTATCGACTGAATTCGTTCATAAAGTGATTTACCCTACATATGTAGGTGTTACCCTACCCTTCCACTTTTATAACATCAAAATAAAGACTTTGATCAAATGATAGATGGGGATTCGCCTCCCTTGCACAATCTATGACTAACCATGACTTTGGGGCTCTAGTCTTTGGGACTTTTCCACACCACACAACTATCACTCAAAATCACCTGAAGTGTTGAATCCCAAATAACTCATAGATATACTGCTCACGCTTACCCACCGAATGACGACTGAGATTAACTCTGGGCTTCAGAGCTTTGGGGTTCTGCATATTCCAACAACAACTCACTGGTCCAAATTGTTGAAGTGGTGAAGTCTGAATAACTTTAGGGCTTAATAACCATGCTCCTCAAACTAATTATTTCCCCACTTGGTCGAGTTCCTCCTTGGAAACATATACTCGATATCCCTCCTAATATTATGTTCACTTTTAATAAATGAAGTCATGCACACACTTTTACTTATCTCCTAAGATATACCCTTATATCTATATGGGTCAACGCACTCCTTGAGCTAAATCTCTTGAGCTTGGCACTTTGAAAATTCACCTGTGTACTCCTTGTGCTTGCTCTATGCAGAATCACACTACTTCTCATGAGCTTCTAAACCAAAAAAGGGGGTGGCCTCCACACACCTTGCGTTGGCATTGTGCATTCCTTGCAATAAGATTCTCAGAAGAGAAACAACTTAAACTTATAACTAAATCAAGAAATCATTAAATAAAACATTTAATTTCACACTCACACAAAGATAACAACACAATATCTATTTGGTTTCAGAAAAATGAACAAGTTCA
>CBVK0100183984.1:0-12880 GCA_900067695.1 Picea abies
TGACGTTCTACATACCACCAAAAATGGCATGACATGTACTATCCATATAGAATAGTATTATCTGAAAATATAGCATAACTCATACCATTACCCATCAAACAAACTTGGGTCCTTTACCCAAACCTGGGGTCTCCAACTTCTCATGGCCATAACTCTCTAAACATGAGGAATTATGTGACGTTCCACATACCACTAGAAATGAAATGACAAGAAATATCCATATAGGATATTTTCCTTGACAAATTCACTTTCCTTCATCTCATTATTCCACAATTAAGCATGGGTTCTCTTACTCCAAAAAGTGTCTTCCCGTGAGGGCTTTTACCATAAGTGGACCACTTTGGAGTTCATCCATATTTACTTCTTATCAACCATGAAAAAGAAATAATGTGTCATATTTACATCAAACACTATTGGGTCCATTACCCAAACCTTTGTGTTATGGGTCTTTCTTCAAGGGTTGACATCAATGACAACCAACCTTAATCAACATAAGACACATAGCTTGTGCATGTACTAACGATAAACAATCATTATATCTAGTGCATAGTTGCTATTTTATCACACAAAGACATGAAAGACAATAGATCAAGTAAATTCATAATTCAATAAACTTAATGAACAAATTTACAATAATTCATCAATAATTATTTATCACACTTAAAATATCAAATAGGAATGAAAAGGATATTTTTAAACATGGTATGAACCAAGTGAGTCAACAACACTGGAACGTATAATTTACTAATATGTATTCTCGACTAACATTGAATAATCCATCCTTCCTACCCTACATCTGTATTCCACATCCTATCCTTTCATCTGTTGGACTAACATAGAGCATAAAATATATTGACCCAAATCCAAATAAATCCCATAAGTTAAAGTGTCATTTATATTGACCAGGCTTCACCAACAGGTAAGTATTAGTCACCATCACACCTCGAGGGGATCATGGCTTTGTAGAACCCTCCCAAGACTCTAGGTTTTGGAGGATAAACAACGTGAAACACCTCCAAACCTCCTGATACAACTGTTTTCAATAGGGTACATAGTGGAGAACACCTCCACCCTTACTTATTCAACTAGGGTCAAAACCTTATATCGATCCATACTTTGCAACTATTGTTCCTACAGTCACATCATCAAACAACCACTCTAGGCTAGTCATGCATCTTGTCAAAAACACAGTTACCATAGTTCATAGGAATATTTGAAATGATAAGTAAAACTTATAGTACACACTAGCTTCTTCTTGTATATGACATCTAGGTTACCTCAACACTATAGTCATTTAGTTATCGCATAGCCCATCAACCTGTAGGTTATCTCACCATTACTCAAATAAGATATAAATGTTAAGGTGGTAATTTTTAATGTAATTGTTTTAAATTAAAAATATAATAAAATAACAGTGTATATGCCCTGAAAGATGCTTCTCTATGACCTTTTTACTCCTTTATGATTCCTTGAAAAACCATAGAGGCCCTATAAAGGTAATACATGGTCTTTGAGAGGGATACAAGTTCCATTTTGAGGTTGCATGCAACATGTATTAGATATCAAGTACTTAACCATGGTCATGTGAAGAAAACAAGGGCCTTAGGTCCTAAGTGACTATTTTAATGCTCAGTGGCTAGGAACATGGCCTTCAACCACCACACATGCCCTCTAAATGATATATTTGATCTTAGAGTGGTAAATGAGTGTCATTAGAAGGTTTTCTTTACTCCAAGGATAGATATTGGTAATTTGATAATGATATGGGGAGGAAATAGAAGATCTTAGGACCCTAGATTAAGAATCTTTTACTCTGGGTGATGCTCTATACCTCAAACCACACATATGTACTCTAAAAATGGCATTCGTCTTCCAATGATAATATTTATTATATTAAGAAATTTTACACATCAAGTATGGTTCTTAGGGACTTGACCATTATAGGGTGAGGGAAAATACAAATGGGGATATAATTGAAGCTTCTAAGGCTCATGGAAAATGAAAAATGCCTCAAATCACCACAAAGGCCCTTTAGAGGTGATATTTGACCTCCAAATGGGATATGGGCTCCATTTCAATGTTTTACACTCCATGGAAAGGTACTAGGGTTGTGACCACGGTCATGGGAGAAAAACAAAGACCTTAGGACATAAATGTATTTATAAGGCTCATGAGAATGAGCATGACCTCAAATAATAGTACAATCCCTATAGAGGTGATCTTTGGCCTCTAAGTGGAATATGGGTGATATTTTTTGGACATGGAATTATGGTGTTGGAATTGATGTCAAAGAAGGACAATATGATCAATGATTAGACATGGTATTATGTTGGCATTGATGTCAAGAAGATAAATATGGTATTATCATGATATCTCTTTGAGATCCTAAAATATCACAAGAAATAATGTAGTAGGTTGTGTAGAAGACATAGTGTGAGGCATAGAGGAATCTACCTAAATATTAGGAGAGGTAGCGTATTAAATTGCATGATATGAGAGCATGTAGAAAATCTCAAGAAAATGAGTAATTTAAGAAAGTTTTATTGCGATTGAAATACCAACAGATCAACTAGAGAACACCCTCATAACTGTGAGGAAAATTTGTTATAGTTGGGAGATATGACAATCATTGATCGTTGACCAAAGGCACAGATGAACGATCTTGGTTCACTTGTAATCCAAGTATAAAGACAAAGTGATTAGAAGGAATTATCTCTCCTGATATAGTTTTTGCGAAAAATTTCGACCGTCAGATCATAGAGGAAGCTTGCGTAAAGAAGAGGATAATAGTGGTTGTTTGTTTAAGATTTGGGAATGATTTAGATAGTGATATCTATATTAAATCCATATTAAATATAGATCGTCATATCAACTACTAAGATTCATGGACCCTCAATTGTGGAAATGATGTGCACATGGTCAGCTCGACATTGACCACTTCAGATAATATAAACCGAAGGAAAATTGCATGAAGGAATTTTAATCAAAGTTGAAGTTTTGAAGTAAAAGTAAGACATTGGATCTAAGGAGAACTTAGAGATGAATGATATCGATTAGATAATGGTTTCCTAGCAGTAGTCAACTTCGACACTTACCACTCTAGCAAAAAGAATCCAAGAATAGGTAAGATTACCCGAAGGCCAAAGCCCTGAAGTCATGTCAACCGTTGATCTGGAGTAAAATATGAGGGACATCAGATCTAGGAAATACATAGTGACCATTGGATGAGGTTAGGCATTTCCAATAGTGGTCAAATTTGACATTGATGACTATGGTGAAAATAATCCAAGAACAAGTTTACCCAAAGGTTGGAGACCCGAATTCCAGAAGTGAATGAGGGCCATCAGATATGGGAAATTCATAGTGACCGTTGGATGAGGTTAGGTGGGTCCAATGGTGGTCAACATCGGTGCTGACCACTTCAGTGAAAAAATGTTCAAAACATAGAATTTCACCCGAAATCTGAAGCTCCAAAATCACGAAGTAAGACATGTGGCACACACATTCAGAGCCCACATCATCATAGTCTACGTTAAAAACATCATGTTGATAATGACACGTGGCACATTGATGCAGGAGCATCATTGACAAGCACATAGAGGTGGGACCACTAGACACCTGAGAGTTCCCTCGGAACTTCGAAACGTGACAATTCAACTGATTTGGGGATCCGCCTCCACCGAGTGCCAAAATTCATTTTTAGAGGCACGCTTGAACTGGCACCAGATTTTCCCTTTGTAGCAAGTTTTTGAATTTGTAAAATAGAGTAGAAGCTCCCACTTCGGCTCTGAAAAGTAATTGATATAGGATAGTGTAGGATAAGGTTTAGAGTAGGCAAGTAGTCGGAAGAGACCCTAGGAGATATTTTGAGTTATGTAAAGCTTGTAAGAAGTTAGAGTAGAGAGGGGGGAGGAAGAGAAGTAGGGAGAAAGGGGAGCAAAGAGAGAATTGTGTTAGAGTAGAAACCCTTAGTTCTGAAATGACTGCAATCTCTATGTATTTTGTAGCCAGTGGGCATTTTCATGAATAGAACAGAATGGAAAAATTGATCCAAAAGGTGTTGTGTTTGGACTATGTGTAGCTTCCTGTTATTCTCTGTTTTATAAGCAAGTGGGTAGAACAATGATTTGTTTCTTTAGTCTCAATTATTTCTCTTCATTTAGAGCTCTACAAGGAGTGGATCGAGCTGAGCGAACTTGGTGGAATTGCTTTTCTCCTTACTGAGAGCTCTGCAAGGTGTGCATTGAGCCAGAGGGAGAAAATGCCTAATCTCGGAACTTGTTTTCTGGAAGCAGTGAAGATTTGGGTCTTCGCAAAACTCAAAAAGTTTCTAAGTAGAAGACGAGAAAATATCATGAGGAGTAGCGTCTTTGAGAGCGCAGGCGAGACCCAAGGAAAAGATCTCGCAGGGAAAAGAAACAAAGGCGGAGGACTTTGAACATTTGGAATCCTTCCAAGTCCAAGAAGAGAGTGCCAAAGCTCAGGAGGAGCACAACTACAATCAGATTCAGTTGAAGAGATCTGGACTGTTGAATATTTCACGTCCAGGGAGCAGTGGAGGAGTGTGCAGAGCCAAAGAGATTCTGAGTCATTGTTTCTCTCTTAGAATAGCCGACAACCGTCAGATCTGTCGAGACGAGCTCGAGGTTTAAACCCTCATAAGCAGAGCAAAAGTTCCAAAGGAGTATCATATCTGGAATTTGGCGTTCGGGAGTTCGAGAGTATAGAGGACAAGAGTCTGGGTCCTCGACATCAGAAATCGCAAGAGGGTGAATTAGATCTGAGCCATCCATCTGCGAGAGGATGCGTGTCGTAGAATCATCCATTTCAGAGATTGGGGCACCGGGACTCACAGAGGTGAGCACCTTGACTTCACGAGTAGCGAAGTCCTGAAGAAATATGAGTTTTCTGTTGGAAAGAGGACATGTGTCACGAGATCACCCATATCGTGGATTCAGACATCGGAGGTCAAAGAAGAAAGTATTTCAACTTCGTGAGTGGTGAAGTCGTGAAGAGATCAGGATCATCCATCCGAGGAGGACAGGTGGAAGCAATCGTGGGGTCGGCGAAGTGCTAAAGAAGTCTGATTGCAGGCTTCTTGAACTCAGAGGTTCACAAGGTGAGAGCCCAAGGATTGGGTGCTCCAAGTCGCGAGTGGAAAAGTCGTGAGGAGCGGAGATAGCCGTAAGAACAAGGTCGCAGAGGACCGTTGGATCAAAGCCTCATCGTGGGTATCGCGCATTCGGAGGTTCGGAGGTTGAGAGAACCTCTTCTCAACACCAGGAGTTAGGAAGTGCTGAAATCCTAGCATGAGGGAATACGTGGTAGAACCACAAGGTGGGGCTCGCATGATTGACATGTGGAGACGCGTCACCTGGAGAAGGGAGTCAACGCTCCCTTGATTTCTCGCATCTCGGGGATTCACGGGATGAGAGAACGGGAGCTCAATGCTACAAATCACGAAGCTGGGAGTTGTGAGAGGAGCTAGTGTTTATCCTAGCTGTTGGTCACGCATAAAGAGCGCTAACAAGGAGGAGCCATACCTGTATTGGCATTTCGGGTATCGCAAGATTGGAAGGAAGAGTTGGGAGTTTTGACTCATGAACTCGTGAGGTTGTGAGATTGGGACAAGGACTTTGGGTTAGGCCCTTGGTCACAGGTGTCGTGGTTGCTTGCGAAAGGTGGAGCTCGTGCCTAGTGTTGTTCGCAAAGGGGAGTTTCTGAAAGGACCTGTGGACCAATAATTACAGATTCCAGCAGGGAGGCCAAAGAGCCTCTTCAGCTCATAAAATAGTTTGAATGATCCTTAAGACCAGGAGGTGATGCAGAGACTTTGTCGAGATAGAGGTGATGTCTTCGTCAAGTGGTATCAAGGCCCAATTTTCATCTGCAGATTTCAGGTGAAGGGAGAAAAAGGAAGGAGATAGAAAAACCTCGAAGTTGTACTCTAGGTGTGACAGACAGTCAACACCATGTCGCCAAGAAGAAGATATCTACCTTTAGGCAACCATGTTGTAGAAAGGGAGATGCAGGAACTTCACACTCGATTAGAGACCATGGAAGTAGCACATAGGAGCGCACCTAGCGTTGGAGATGTCAGTGATGCAGAAAGTGAAGAATCTGAAGCTGAAGAAGCTGCAACGGAGGATGTTGCAGAAGAATGGTTGCTGAGAGCAGTTGCCAGATTGGGAGGCAGAGCTAAGATAGAGGTTCCCATGTATGAGGGGAATCTAGATGCATAGGAACTATTGGACTGGATAAGGTCCATCGAAAAACACTTTGATTACAAAGATGTCAATGAGGAGAAAAAGGTGAAGCAGGAAGTCACCAGGATAAAAGGGCATGCAACATTGTGGTGGGATGAACTGCAGGCTTAGAGAAGAAGTAAGGGAAAACAAAGGATAAAGAGTTGGGACAGGATGGTAGCCAAGCTGAAGGCTAAGTTCATACCCAAGGACTACCAAATCAATCTGTTCAGGAAGCTACATAACCTGAGATAGAAGGGGATGACAGTCAAGGAGTACACTGAGGAGTTCTATAGGCTGAACATCAGAACTGGGCAAAGGGAGAGAGATGAATAAAAATTTGTCAGATATGTAAATGGCTTGAGATATGAAATCTAGGATAAACTAAGCATGATTTCAGTAAAGACTGTGGAGGATGCTTATCAATTTGCACTAAAGGCAGAGGAAAAGTTGACCAGAAAAAAAAATTAGTGAGGAAGAGGCAAAAGCTCAGTCCCAAAAAAGAATAAGGGGTTCAACCGAGACAGAGCACATCAGTCTAAGGAGGAGGCTGATAAACCCCACAATCACTCTGAACGAGGAGGAAGTTCACGAGAAAGGCAGAATGGGGGAAGATTTTCACTCATTTCCAGAAGAGGGGTCATCTCATTGACCAATGTTGGACATTGCATCCAACCACTCATCCACAACACAATAATTATATGGATAAAGAGATTGTCAAGAATGGAAGAGGAGATTCCATCATCGAGGTGAGTCAGGATGATTCACAAGAAGATGATTTTCAGCAAAAAAAATCACCATTGAGTTGGCTTGGTAAGAAATGGTTGGATTTCTTGAGTAAGTAAGGCTTGCATTTTTCTATTGTAGATGCACATTTCAGCCTTATCTATTCATTTTGTTGAAGTTTGACAAGTTGCAACAGTTTATCATAACTTGTAAGATGCAAGTTTGCATGTGAATGCATTTCTTTTGAATGCATTCTTGTGTTATACAACTTCGTCAGGAGGATGTAAAAGAGGGGTATGATGCTCATTTGTTACAGCCATATATATTTTTCATATTCATCTCTTATGTACATACATGTTTCGGTTTTATGTACTATTGTTTGTACGGAAAGGAGAGTTGAAGAGCTATGCACATGCATGTGTTTTTGTGTGTGCGTAAACAATGAACTTGCTGATAGTTCATCATGAATGATTCATGATTGTAACATGATTGTGTATCATGAATGTTGACTTGTTATTTTTGTAAGCTCGATATGTTTCAAATGAGTCTCGACTGGTGTGGATGATTGTCTGACGACTATGTTGTGTCGATCATGTTTTTCGACTTATGTTTAGTCGATTGTGTTTGTTGGCTTGTAAGTCAATTTTGAGTACACCGAGATGCAGGAAAACGCCATGTGATTTGATGAAATACAGGATGTGACAGTTTTCTTGAAGAGAAAAAGACTTTGTTGGCATCATTTTCAGTCTTGTATAATTTGTTTCAAGATTGATGGTTTTCTTGGCTTGTGACAAGATGTCACAGGAAAAGTTTTGCAGCCATTGGAGAGATGATTGTGTTGACGTCAAAGAGTTCGAAAGAGGGACTTGATTCTTAGTGGGAAGGTTGGCAGTCTTCCCAGCACAGAGAGAACAATGGGTCAGCAACAACTAGAGAGCAGTGGTTGAGGGACATAGCCAGTTGCAGTGCAAGGCATGCCAAGGTATTCAGGTGATTGTCGAAAAGACTTTCCAAGTAAAATTAGTTTATAGAACTTGAAAGTAGAAGAGTATTGAATCTCAGACAGATGATAATAAGCTTTTGTGGGTCCAAAATCCTTTCAGTGGGAAGGTGTGATCAAAATCTGGACTAGGGGTCAAATTTTAGCTCAAAAATCAACATTATGAGAATTACCTCAAAACGAACGAGAGCATAGCCCTCGTCATCACGAACCCAACGCAACTTGTTTCATGTCAAACAAACGTCGGGAGCGAGAGATATCACGATTTGTTCGAATCGTCAAACATGTAAAAATAAAAAATAAAAAATATTGTGCTGACTGTGCAGTCCGTACAGTTCGTACAAGATGATAGGGTAGAGGTTGTACACTGACGTGGAAAAGATGAATTGGCACATGCTGATGTGGCAGTTTTGGATTTGTTGACAGTTGGACGAATCGTGTTGTGACACATGGCATGGTTTTGGCGAATTATGAAGTGCCACATGGCCCAGTCGTGGCTTGCCATGTGGCACCATAGCATTGGTTGTTTGTTCAAATTATTATGGAGTCCACGGGGATTGAACCCCGGACCTCCCCACCGGCCAAGTCTTTGCAAAGTACGACCAACCAACGTGCCATATTATGTTTCTTGTTATATATATGGTTTAATATATATTTGAATTTGATTAATGTGTGAGTTGGGCGTGGACAGGGCTGGGGCTTAGCCCCAGCCCCCGGTCGCACACCTTATATAACACATGACCATTATTTATACGGAGGCACACGAATTTGTGTTTTAAACAAAGCCCTTGGTTTTGTGCGAGTAACCATGCGCCCATGATACAGAGATTTTGCGTGGGAACCTTACCATATTATGGTTCCATTATCCTCCACACTACATCGCTTTAGCGAGGTTCCGTTTACATTCCTGTTTGGTTGATATCATTCGGTTTAAATTCTATGTTGGGGTTGCATCCAGTCCGAGATTAGGGTGGTTGGTTACCACGGTATTTGGTTCCAAAACCGATATTTGCAACTACATGTGGACTATGCACCCGAAAATCGTGGGGTGGTTACCATATGACCGCCCCATATTACCTTAGGCGTGGAGATTTCAACGTCCAAAGGCCACGAGGCCTATTTTGGCATGGGGACATGGCCATATGGCTCCCATGTAACCAACACATCCGCCCAAAAAGGCGCTTAGTTCCCTAACCATTTGACAAATTGGCGCATTTTTTGGAGATGCACGCGGGTGCTGGGTTTAGGCACGGGAAACACCAAGAAGCTAGGTTACTCACACACAGGTGCGTTTTGGCGAACTAGAGACAGTAAGCTTGAAGAAAGAAAATGGCAGGAGGCCTATATTCTTCATTTTTTGGCCAAATAAGGTGATGTAAAAGCACAGCTAGGGGTTTTTGGACATTCTGAATCCATTGGCACTGTTTTCACAACCATTTGAAGACTTCTTTTGCAGGTTTTTAACCATTGAAGTTTTAGGAAGCTCCAGGGAGCTTGAAGCCCTCATTGTTTGAGGTCTTGCTCAGATGAGCCTATGTTTGTTTTCTGTGATTGAATAATCATTTTTGGATAATTAATATGCTCTGAACATTTTGGGATAGGTTTCAGATCCATTTGAGGACTTTTAGAGGTGTTTTTTCGAAAGAGAAGCTCAGGGAAGATTAAGGCCACATGTAGAAGAGGTCATGCCCGGAAGAGCCATTATCTGTTTTCAGAGTTTTATTAGTCATTTTTGGGGTTTTTATGCATTCTGAACCCAATGGTATAGTCAGTATTTCCATTGGAGTTGAGAAGCATCTTGTAAAATAATATTTGACAAACTAATCCCAGAGAGCCTAGTCCATTGAAGGAGGCTCAAGGAGATGTAGCCGAGAGAGGGGTGAACTCCTTTATCATCTTGTTATTGTTGTGAGTTTGATGGTTGATTTGATGAAAGTTATGTTGTTGTATATTTGTTTAAAGCGCATATTTAACCATTTAAAATAACATTTCCTCACACATGAACATTTAAAAGAAGAAGCATAAACTTGGCACATAATCTATCTTGCATATTTTAACACATTGAACAAGGTCCTGTAAAGTTTATTTTATTGAAGTAGAGGGTGCTTGCATAGCATAACAAGTCAGCCTTCTATTTTCAGATGATCAGATTTATAAGGGTACTTATCCGAGACATTGAATATCAGAGAAATTCCAATCCCATTGGGTAATTCAATCTCATATGCATTCGCCCAAATTTTTTAAAGACCTTACATGGTCTGATTTTGTTCATCTCCATTTTAGTATATGTTGCACTCAAGAACCTTTCCTTTCTCAAATGTGCAAGGATCAAATCACAAACTTCGAAATGAGTTTGTCTCTTGTGTTGATCTGCTCTCCGTTTATATTCTTGGTTCGAACTTTGCAATTGTTCCTTCACCTGGATGTGAAGTTCCTTCATCGCCTCTGCGAAATCTTCTACACTAGTGCTCCTAGTCGCAATCTGTTCTGAATCCCTCATCTTAGAAATTCCTCTTGGTTGCATGCCATAAAAAATTTGAAATGGACTCTATCCTGTGATCCTATTAAGCAAGTCGTTATAAGAAAACTTCACCTATGGTAATATGTTGTCCCACTGGTTATGGTGTTCTGTCACCAAACTCCTTAGCAAGTCTCCCAGACTTCTGTTCATGACTTTTGTCTCCCCATCTGTCTGAGGATGATAAGTTGAACTAAATGACAAGTTTGTTCCCAGCTTCTTCCATAAGGTTCTCTAGAAGTGTCCTACGAACTTAGTGTCTCAATCTGAAACTATGGTCCTTGGTAAGCCGTGAAGTAGAATGACTTCTTTGAAAAAAAGGTTCGCAATGTCCATTGTGTCACTGGTTTTCTGACATGGAATGAAATGTGCCATTTTGGAAAATATATCCACTACCACAAATATTGAGTGAAACCCTCTTTGTGTTCTTTTCAACCCCAATATGAAGTCCATGCTGACTGCATCCCACGACCTCTCAGGTATGGGTAATGGTTGATAAAAACCTACATTTTGCCTCTTTCCTTTCGAATGTTGACAAATTCTACATCTGTCCACGAATATTTTGATGTCTTCTCACATTCCTGGCCAAAAATATGACTCATTCAACTTTGTGAATGTCTTGTCATGACCGAAATGTCCGGCCAATCCTCCACTATGTTTCTCCTTTAGAAAATTCTCCCTCATGGAGCATTTTGGAATACAAAGTTGATTACCTTTAAACAATAATCCTTCCTGGATCATGTATTCTGCCCATTGTCTTCTATCCCTAAGAATTGGATTCTCAGTTGCTTCATATGCCTCTTTAAAATCTGGATCATCTTTGTACATGTCCCTGAGATCATCAAAACCTAATGTTTTGACTCTGAACTCCTGCAATAGCAAACATTTCCTACTCAAAGCATCAACAACTTTGTTAGCAGTTCCCGAAATATGTTTAATCACAAAAGTGAAATTTTGCATATATTCAACCCATTTAACATGTCTTTGATTCAACTTCTCCTGTTGAGTCACAAATTGCAATGCATGATTATCACTATACAAGACAAACTCCTTAGGAATTAAGTAATGTCTCCATTTTTTCAATGCCTGAATAATAGCATAGAATTCCTTATCATACATGGAGTATTTTATCTTGGCTTCATTCAGCTTCTCGCTGAAATATGCTATCGGTCCATATTCTTGATTCAAGAATGCCCCTATTGCAAATCCACTTGCATCACATTTTACTTGAAATGTCTTTTGGAAATCAGGCAACACTAGAATTGGTTGTTCTGTGGTTTTCCTTTTCAGCAAATTGAATCTTTTCTCAACCTCTTCCATCCAGTGAAAAGATTTATGTCTCTTCTTCACTGTGTCCATCATCGGTGCACTAATTCCACTGAATTTCCTGATGAATTTATGGTAGAAACTAGCCAATCCATGAAAACTTCTCACCTCAAATATACTCTTTGGTGATGGCCAATTCTTAATCACCTCCACCTTATCTGGATCCATCCTCAACTTATCTGCAGAAATAATTAATCCCAAATAAATAATCTTTGTCTTCATGAATGAGGATTTCTTCATGTTTATCAACAACTTCTCTTGCTATAACCTCTTCATCACTATAGCCAAATGTTTCAGATGCTCTGCCTTTGTTTTACTAAAAATCAGTATGTCATCTAGATACACAATGACAAGTTTTCTGATGAAATCCTTCAGGACTTCATTCATCAATCTCATGAAAGTACTTGGCTCATTTGTTAAACCAAATGACATGACAAGCCGCTCGTATAACCCTTCATTGGTTTTTAATGTTGTCTTCCATTCGTCACCTTCCCTCATGTGGATTTGGTGATATCCACTTTTCAAATCAATCTTTGAAAAAAATGTGGCCCCACTCAAGCAATCCATCAAATCATCCATCCTTGGAAATGGAAATCTATACTTGATGGTTATTTTGTTGATTGCCCTTGAGTTAGTAAACATCCTCCAGCCTCCATCTTTATTCATATTGAGTACTGTCGGAACAACACACAGACTCAAGATTTCTCTGACCAAACCTTTGTCAAACAAATCCTAGACTTGTCTTTTGACCTCTTCATTATCCTACGACGTTAATCTGTATGCTACTTTGTTTGGAAAACTAGCTCCAGGTATGAGATCAATTTTATGACTTATACTTCTAATCATTGGCAACGAATGAGGTTGTTCGTCCACTACTATGTCAGCGAACTCTTCCAGCAGTTCCTGAACCTCTTCTGGTAAATTATCTACCCTTGTGCTGGTTAAAACAATCTTTGGCTTCCTGACCACAATGAATTATGGTTCCTCCTTCTTCTTAACCTCTGTAAGAAGTTCCTTCCCACTCATGAGAAGTACAGTGTTGCTTACTTTAGGTTTCACCTCCTT
>CBVK0100183991.1:0-10667 GCA_900067695.1 Picea abies
TCTAGAAGATTCAAGAAAACGCTTGTTTTTCCCACGTGTAGGCATTCTCGCACCCTTCCTATAGAGAAACCTGCGAGAATCAGGCATTCTCGCACCCTGCCTATATAGCAACCTGCGAACTTCCTTTTTTACAGGGTTTTTACAAGGGAAAATGAAACTTCTTTTCTTAGGAAAAGTTCTTCTCTCTTCTTTCTTCAGGAACTTAGGCCACTGACCCCTCTGAAGGAAAAATATAGGTTTACATCATTAACGGTCATAGGGATGATGAAAATAATGTGTAACAGTGTAGACCATGTTTCTATAACCTTGGATAGACCAGGGCAATCCTTAAGAAGATGTCTACCCTTACAAAGTCTACAAGGATACTTGAGCTTACGAGTTGTTTGGGTGATCTTGGCATCCCCAACACTCCCAACATAATTATTAGTAACTAGTTCCTTTCCAACATGTCTGACAGCGGTTGGAAGTTTGGACCCTTGTTTATTTTTTTCTTATTATTCTTCCTTTTCTTCTTCTTCTTCTTCTTATCCACCGAGTTACTAGCTTTATAGATTTCACTCGGCAAAGAATATGAAATGGAAGAAGACCTTGCAAGTGAAGAAGGTGAATAATATCTTACTGGTGAAGAAGGTGAAGGATCAAAATGAGGTTGATGTTCTTGGGGGGGAGTTCTTACAACTGAAGTAGTAGTTTCATTCAAGATTACCTGAGTAGAAATCAACCATACTGGTAATCCAATTGTGAGACCTGGAAAGCTCAAAGCAATGATGTGATGAGGACCAATGTTTTCGTAAGAAAGAAAAACAAAGGGTTCCCTTGGAAAAGGGGTTCCCTCATTGGTCGTTCTGGGAACTAATGCCATTTAACACAAATCCAACCTAGAGTTTGCTAGGGAAAACAAACAACACACACTAAAAATCTAGTAAGCAAGCAGGCAAACAAAACCTTCTCACAATGAACGCACTAGTTGGTGATGAAATCCAATGTCCTGAGGAAAAAGTAAGAAAGGGATGCGATAGAGCGGGTGGAAAAGTTATGTTGATGACCTGCTTAACAAAATTATGCCTTGGTACAACCAAGGATCCTGAGTGAGTTTGGCCAACATCGATTCTAGGTACTGTGAAGATGTTCCCCTCCATAGTCACCTTGTGTAAATACCCTAAAGAGATAGAACACTAAGATTACTAATTACTATAGAGATTCTTGGGGAAACAGTTGACATTCCGATCCATGCACAAAGGTAGGGTATCTAGCCGAAAATCATCTTGAAAGGCTTCCACTCATAATTGTGGGTATACGTTCAAGCGACCCCCGTAATACACACAATATCTACACCATGACCAAAAAATAAGGGTGAGTAACTCTGCCAAATTTAATGCGACCTCAGGCTTGACCCTTGTGTGAGAAGAGCTTCCCAAGACAAAATTTAGCAAGTGGATTTCACCGCTCCCTAACCCAAGATTCTATGTTTGATTGCATCTTTGGAAATTTATCTTTCACACCTATTCCAAAGCCCTACAACTAATCTAATGTAGGTTTTCTACCAGAAAATATAAAAATGTCTAATCAATTTTTATAAGCATTTTATTTTTAAGGCTATTGTTACTCAAGAGGAAAACGACGTGGACCAAATGATGTTTTGACCAACTCTAAACAATGAAAATAAATGAGAATGAAAATATTTCACTTCGAAGAAAGATATATTATGAGAAGGAGAAAACGTTTATCATTCCCATATGCACAATGTCCCAAAATTTTATTAAACTCATCAATATCAAGATTCTCAAGAAATGAGCAAAAGAGACTGTACACCAATACATGATTCTTGCCCCCCCCCAAAAAATTTCATAATTCAAGACCAAAAAATGCCAAAAATCATGCAATTTATCTACTTCAAATGCAAAGATGTGCCCAATCTAATGTAAAGCAAGAAAGTAAAACTTGTAAAATGATGAAGAATGGATTTCAATCACTGAAATCCAATCAACAACAAGTCTTACACTCAGAAAATAGTCAAATACCAGTACCAAAAGTTCTTCCCAGGTGATCAAAGCAAAACTGGGTGATAGAAGACAAAAAGACTTAATCCAATAAATTCTATAGGAAACGTCACAACTTAGCAGTAAGGTACAGTGCGGCGATTTGAGGTTTCCACAGGCTATCTATGTGATAGGATGCAGAGATTCCACACTGGTCTAAATAGGTAGGGTGCGCAGATTCAGGGACATCGCAGGCCGCATATGGGATGCAGTGCGACTATCTTTGTAAACAAAGAAACATTGGAAAAAGGAAAAAGATTCTAAATGAACTTTCAGGTCCAGAGAGTTTGGATGGATCCCCCACAGACTCAGAGACTGGATTAAAATGAAAGTAAGTTGGCTAAAAAAACATGGACAACAAAAAACCAAAAACAAGTCGTATCCCTAGTACGGTCGCCAATTTTGTTATTGGATAAATCAATGAATGTAGACATAAACTGATATCCCTAGATCCACCTGGATCTAGAACAAAACAAGACAGGACATGACACTTTCCCTAAGATTTAATCATTGAATTTACTATCAAACAAGAGATGAGTGACATACCTTTGAATATCGCTTCCTTATGTCTTTGTTGTCCCTACTCCACTCCGGTGCTCTTGTGATATTGGATCTGCAATGAAACACAAACCATCCAAAGTGAAAGAAACAATAGTATATTCAATGAAAACTTACACATGTGATCAAGGAGTCATGTAATAAAATGAGAATGATTTTATGGGAAAGAAACATCCCACTGTATTATATTAAGTAGAAGTGGAAGATACAACCAAACAACCTTGATGTTGCAAGGTTCCCTTTTGGTGGCCCTTTGCACCAACACACACACTTGCTCCAAACTTGCATGAAGAGGATCCACAATAACTTTATGGACATATGAAGACCTCAAGCATCAATTGAAATAGAATCCCTCACATAATTCTCAGCCTATTCCTTCATTAATTCCTTGCTTTATCTTGCTTTCTTAACCTTTTCCATGAGAAATCCATCATTATATAGGAGAAAGAGATATGGTTAGAGATATTAGGATGATCCCACCAAATCAGAGAAGCAAGTAGAATCCCAACCATATGGATGCCACCTCATATTCTAGAAGATCCCTTCTATAACTTTCGTGAACTTCAACCTTTTCTCAGTCTTTCAATTCCACCACACCCTAGCTATAGTGCAGCCTGCAGAAACGTCGCAAGCCAATTTCATGATAGACTGTGGGGATTAGGCATTTCCACAATATACCTTACAGCTGGCCTGCAACGGCCTTCTAAAAAAACATTTTTTGAAGAGGGAGCTAGTCACTTTTCTGATGAAGAAAGCTTATTTTGGAAGCTGGAACACATGTTGTAGAAACATCACCAGGGTGACTAAAATAATGTGTAACACCTTGTCTTCCCACAGCTTGGAGTGATATAAGTGAATAGGTTCAACGTTGGTCAAGGTCCATCTCTAGTTCATTAATGGAAAAGGGGTTATGAAGCAAATAACCTCCATGGTATACACAGACATATAGAAAGGGGTGGGTTGCCCCTTTGACTTCACCAATTTGTATTATGTGATTTCCTTAGCCAAGTTGTCTAATAAAATTTAATCCCAGTTAAAAGAGTAGCCCTCAGCCACCTAGTGCATAATTGACACCCATTCCACCAGGAAATGAGTGGGACTCTTCTTCCCGAATATCCATAGAGCATCATAGCTACATAAATCATATGAGTATCCAACAATGTTGTGGCATAAATTCCATGAGCGTTGGCTCTGAATTTCTCTGGGTGCCCCCACCAAGACTTGATTATATCAGGATAACTTTTGTCATATTGTATACACTCCCTTTTCTCAAAGTCTAGCATGAATTTCACATTGTAATTATATTTAAAATCGGGGAACAACTTATACATTACTTGTATGTGTCCTGGTCGAAAAGAGCCAACAACAACCTTTTGATATTTGAAAACACTCCTGGTTTGGACGTCGACGTTTTCCATGGCCCAGCGTATCATGTCATTATATGGCATGAGTCTCGGTCGCAAAACTATTTTTTGTAGCTCTGACTGAGATATATCCTAGATTTTAGCTTCATGAGTTCCATTCACTTCATCATCAGAATCCTCTGGGCAATTTATAAGCTCATGTTCCATAATCTCGAACACCTGTGTCCAAGATTTCACAGTGTCTATGGCTCGCGGTGTGGTATCTAATAGAACATAAGCATTCAGATTTTCACCTTGACCAGTTTATTTAATCATCTTTCTTGGTGCCATGATATTGAAAATAGAACAAAGATACTTGTTGCATAGGAAATTGCGTGAGCTTCTTACTCGGATAAAACTTCCTACTTTGCAGAAGATGAAAATGAAATTCAAAATCAAGTATTTTTATTCACATCAGGTGCATTGATCCAAGTATACCTTTACTGACGGAAAATTTATTAACCTTAATGGGAAAGTATACCTGGCGATCCACAATCTATGATAAAAATCATTACCATTGATTTGTGATAAATGCCATTAATATCGGTGGTTCGCGTGTGGGATTTTTGGTTGAAACAGAGTTGAAATTTCCCGAATCGTGAATCTATGAAAGGTTAATTACAAGATAATCTCCTTTAAAATATTAATTAATATTTTTTAATTTCAAGTGCTTCGGATATAGGACTTTGGGATTTTTAAATGTAGCTCGAGAAGAAATTCCCGAAACCCGAAGTTGCGAAAAGATTAATTATCTAATAATCGATTTTAATTTTTAATTAATCACATTTTAGCTCAAGTGCTTCAAATATCATACTTTGGGGATTTTTAAATGTTATGAAGGGTAAACGTCTGAACTCCAAAGTGTGAAGTCATTAAGTATCCTTTGACCAAGATTAACTTAATTAATTTAATACTTCGGCATTTTAGTGCTTCGTGGATTTGCGAATTATCTCTTTGTTATATTTTCAAAGAGTCGCCTCTCGTAGTGACGTGTAGGAGATGACATCATTATTGATGATGTGTTGGAGAATAGGGGGTGTCACATGTTACTTAGAATTGTATGAATATTCAAACAAAAATATCAGAAAAGGGTTCTACATGTCAGCCCGAGGAAGACTTAAAAGACACACATGTACTATGACTCATGTCCTTTAGAGGTTTATGAAAAGTAATTAATGGACACTTTCAGGTCTTTTATCGTTAATATTTCTCAAAACACCCGAAGTGTGAAACTATGGAGTGAACTTTAGTGATTTCACCCATTAACAATTAGGCATCTCCAAAACTCTTGGAAAAATAGGATCGTTTGATCAAATGAGGAAACTTCATCAATGACGGGTATCATGTACGCCTTATCACCAATTAACCAGAAATGAATTTGCTTTGAATTTCGAAAGTTAATTTCTTGAATTACCACTTTTGGAAAGATTATATTTTCATGAAGTGGATAATGTAAAGCTAAAATTTTAGGATTATATATGTTCCAACACTTTGTTCAATATTATTGTGTTGTATTTAGTGGTGTTTATTAGAGTGTTTAGTAACCCTAATAATTCTATATTTTGAGCCATTTCAAAAAACACTAAATGAGGTATCCTTGTGCAGGTAGATCCTTATTACAATTTGATTGGACAGAAGAAGGCTTATCTGCAACTTGCTCACTTGAATCGCTCACTTGAACTTCACGCTCTCTTGTACTCCCTCGCTTGAAATTTTCTTCCTTTATTCCAAGAAGTTGAGGGTGTCATATACTATCGAAAATGCACCTAAAAACTTGATGTTTACAATGATTTGAGTTAAACTACTCAACCTTTTCAACTTTGACTCAAAATTACAATGACTCTAAGGTGTCGGGCTCAGATGAAAATGCACCTTAAGACAAATTCAATTCAACTCAACTTGATTTCAAAAATACAAGTAAACTTACAAATACATTATTGTAAGTACAAATCAACTTGATCAAGTAATCTTACAACAAACATTGTTGGCAAGTTACAATTTAACTTCAAATGATCCATGATGTGTGGAGTTTGAAATATTTGATTTATCCATTACTGATGTGGTTGATGACTTGAATGCTTGAGAATGTTCTTCACATATGCTTGATCATATGTGCTTAATTGTTCTTGAATAACATTGTGCATGAGATTGTGTGTGTTGTGTTAAATGCTAAAATTGCAATTGTTGGAATTTTGCATTTTGATGCTAAAATTGAAATTGTGTTTATGTCATAAATAGACGTAAAGCATCGTAAATCAAGCATAAAAATATTCACCACAAAAAACTATGCAAGCTGTACCTAATATCCCCTTACTCAATTTCATGCGGATCTAGGATATGAAGCAAAAGACTTCAATTTTATTATAAGTGTCTCTCTTACAAGACCACATACAATGGGAAGGATACAATGTACTTCCTCCTTCACAATTCTTTAACAAGGCTTTAAATTCATAATATTTCTCTTATACTCTCAAATACTTAAGAAAACATTAAATGTCTTCTCAAAAAATGAGTTTCGTACAACCTTAGTTCATCACTCACTTACCAATTTTCCTAAGTCATAAAGAAATAACGAACATCTCTCACTCATGATCACTCTCATTTACTAATGAGAAAAAAATATTACATTTACTCACCTCCATATATTTATGTTAAAACAATTTCTGGTCCTTCATCCAATCCTCAATCTGGTCCTTCATTCGAACCTTGATACGAACAAAACAATTTGCAATGATTTTGATAATTTAATATTAGTTGAAAAACTGTCCACCAAAATCGCACAGAAGAGGATTCAAAAATGAGAAAATTGTTGAGATGTGAATATCATGCATGAGCACATTTGTAGAGAGCATGAGAGAAAATCATGCAGGAGATTTGCTAAGAAAATTGTGGTCTTAGTTGAGCAAATCGTGGAGGAGATTTAAAGAGAAAATTTGTTTGAGAAAATTGTTGAATGAATTATTGAGCGAATTTATAAAAAATGTTTGAGTAGATTTGTTTCTCTCTAGATGGAAGATGTGATGTGTGGATTTTTAAGTGCCCAACATTCTTCTATTCTTCACCCTGTAATCGCTTGATTTTCTCTGCACGTTTAACCACTTTCTCAGCTCAACATTCTACAAAGAGAATCAGAGCAATGGGGGTGGATTCAAGTCCATATCGTCAATGATGTGAGCTCCAAGGTCACGTAGAATATGTTCATGGAATATGCATCTGCGGGGATAGTGGCATTGTCATAGGTTCAAGATACAATTGAGTACCATAGTGGCATTGCTCTGATAAAGTCTATCATAATTTGGCTCAACTCTCCCATAGATTTATCTGTCAACAGTCAAAAATTACACACATAAATGAATGTGGGGTTGAAGGGGCATCAAATAAACATAGATACCTGGACTCAGATCCCAACAAATAGGAACTTCGAATACAATATCAGATCGTTGGACGTTATAACTTGGTAAAACCCTAAGAAATTTTGTGGATAAAATATCATAAAAAAATATCAATCAAAAAAACTTAAGATACCCATTGTTGTCTCAAGAGTTGACTCTAGGTTGTAATTGAGCCAAGCCTTAGCACATTTTAAATGAAAAAATAAGTTATCACTCAGAACTTGATTTGTCTTGCATGCAAGTAAATTATGAGATAACTACAAACCACTTTTGATTAGAAGTTGCCCCTTCCAACCCGAGAGGGATCTATCGAATATATGTCACTATAGTATATCCAATAAGCTTAACAGCGTGTAGATCTGTGGGTAACAAACAATTTTGAGGTTTTTAGGGTTGATGGGTTAGACTGGGAGGTAGTCCATTGGGCATGTAGTCAAATAATCAAGTAAATAATAAGAGTGTTTCGGCAATAGAAATCCATGGAACAGAGGCGAGGTAGAAGCTAATTACAAAGAGAAGGATTTATAAAAGTATGGCAGCAGAATAAAGAGAAAACATTTCAATACTCAAGGAGCACTTAGAAATGAGTGAATTCCAAGAATAACTCAGCCGAAAAATATGGTTGGGACAGAGCATCTAGCAGAGGATGAATTCTGAACCTTGATCTCTACAAGAAACAACCTATAACTAGTCTGCAACAGAGCATCAACAGAGGATGAATTATATTACAAAATAGTTACAAATCGAGAAGAAAAGATAGATGGAGTGATATTGAAACTAAGAAAATGGACAAACTCTGCAAGAAACATCACAAGAATATATGATATGGATAAAACATGCTTCTGCAATATTTTATTAAATTGAAAATGAAAGCTACAGCCCAGGAGTACTACTCCTGTGTGTCTCCCCCCCCCTTTTTCTTCTTCAAGAAGATACAATAATATAAGTCTTTTACCCCCTTTTGAATAACTCAAAAATGATTCGAATTACAAATAAATCCCTCTGGAAATGAATCAGTATCTCATGTAGGTATTGAGGTTGAAATCCTTCCAAAAGACAACAACAGTTACCATCAATTTCATAAACTTTCTGCCATTAGAAAATAGACCAAACTACTGAAAACTATGGCTACGGTTATGGTTCTATATATATAGAATCATGATAGATGTATATAAATGTAATAGGATTTTGTGAATATTTTTTTTCTGAGCAAAAAACCTCTCTCAGTTCCCTGAGATCCATTTCCATTTGCCCCATATCTACATTTTACAAACATGTTTCAAAACAGGAAAATATGAGATCCAAAAATTAGGGCTCAGAGATGGATTTGATTATCCCAATATGTGACACCTATAGGAAAACTAGGAGAGTTTATTGATCTATTATGTGTTAGTCACAAAAACCTCCAACTGTTTCTCAAAATGATATTCCAGTCGCTCAAAATCATCATTTGAAAATGATGACTTAGCACAATAAAAAATGCCACATTTCTGAAAATGAACCTCATCTTGTGGGGGAATTGTGACTGCCTTCCCAAGCTCCAAATGAAAATATGAATGCACCATTGGAAATATCAGTATTTTTATATGTCAATCGACCATTTGAGCACGCAAAAAAACCTCTCCACAGCTGACAAAACTGACTTTTGCTAAGGCAGTTTAGTCACTGGAAAAAATTTGCGATTTCGGTGGCTATTAGGCCGAAAACAAGGGTATCTTAGCTGCTGAAAGTCCTGGCTTTCGGTGGCTAACAGTGATATTTCGGAGCATTGTAAGCCACCGAAAGTCCCAAAACCCCAATTTTATGATTTTGGGTTTCGGGAAACAGAGCAGTGGTTAAAATCTTTATGTCAGCCAAACTTCCAATGGTCGAAACTCCAAAATGGTGACGTGGCATTTATGTTAAACCGTATTATAGTGATTTTATGTCGTTTATTGCATTATTTTTTCACCTACTCATGATCTCTTCCTCCATGTGGCTTGATGCATGGTGCTTGAATGCTTGGTCTCGGCCGATACACTTTCAACAGCTAATGGCATATGAAACCTGAGATTTAAGCTACCGAAAGTCTGCACTCTCGGTAGCTAAACACTATAAAAATTTTCCTCCTAAGCTACCGAAAGACAAAATTTCAATATTTGTTCCAACACCCATTTTGGTAGTAACCTAGGTGTTCCATTTTCAACCTTTATTTCAAAAAACAAAAACTTTTGTTCAGAGAAAAAATTGGTTTTTCATTTTCAGTGTTCATTTTCCATTTTGAGGCGAATTTTATCAGCAATATTTTATTTTTAAACATTGATTTTTTCAATAAATAATGAGAGGGATTTGATATATCTATAAAAAACCTTTCAAACTCTATGCTATATGCTTAATTTGTCTTTGTATGGAGGCCGAAATCTACATTTTAATTGTTGCATATTCCGCAATTAGACAAAATCCATTTCTTACAGGATGAATATATTTAAAACAAATATGAATCTTGAGAAAACAAAAATAACCTTTGTTGTGTCTTGGAATCTAGTTTCCAATGCAACTAAAATCATGAAAAATGGATAAATATTGAAAGAAAAATCTATTTTTTACCAACGGGGACTCCAAAATCAACGAATTTCCCCTTTAGTAATGTATTCTCCTTGGATTGTGTGTAATTCCAGTGCTGCATATTTTATTCATTGGCTATTTAGTGTTGCGTATTTTCTTCATTCTCTGTCCATCAGATCGATCACCAAATCAGGAGTCTATTCTCATATTTGAAGACATTCCTTGAAAAATAAATCTAGACGAAAAACAAATCTGGTATGTGTTATAGTCCTCAATACAGTTTATGATACAGTCTGATACACTCCATGATATGATCCTTGATACGATCCATGATATGGTCCTCAAAATGAAACTGCACTTAGTACCATTTCTCTTCCTTCACAATTTTCACCATGGATCTGATACTTTCATCCTCTTTTCACCATGGAGAAGCTATTAGGCCCTTAAGAACCTTAAGAGCTCTGATATTATCACCATCTTTTTCACCATGGCTCTGATACTATCACCATTTTCCCACCATGGCTCTGATACAAATTGATAAAACAAAGAAGCTATGATACCAATTGATAAAATATAAACAAGAACAACAACATGACAAAAAAGGATCACTAACCAACTCTCATGTATTCAAACCAATGTTACATATTTATAGTACAATGGGTGATGCCACCTCATAGAGAGATTTTCTCTAGATCCTAAAATCATGCATGTTGACTAGGCTAGGAAATCTT
>CBVK0100184001.1:905-21756 GCA_900067695.1 Picea abies
AACTTATAGGGTGATAACAGCCCTCAGGTTGCAGATATTGAGTGTCAAGAGACCACATGATTAACAGTGTCCACTTGCACATATGGATGCTCGCTCTATCACCATAGTTTGGATCCATCGTCAATGCATCCACCACATGAGCTAGCTTCTGGAAGACATGTGTCTTTCTCCATGCAGTACTAGTTAGGTATTGTGGTAGGTAATCACCCTAATATTTGAGTCATTTGAGCATGTTGTATTTAAGCTGCTTTTGATTATAGAATGACTACTTGGACATTATTCTTTTGACCCTGTTTCACCTTGGTGAGTGTCATCGATTTCCTAGTAACTGACCAACTTTTGGGGAAGGGGTGCAACTAGGGGTCTCTTGAGGTGTCATCATACAATTCCCTAACATACTTGTCACTTTCTTCTCATTGCATTCCAATCACATTGCCCTCTTCTAAGCCCTTTGACTTTAGTGACCCAAGAAGGGCATGTACCTCGTTTCATGGGAAGAAGTGGTTGAAGGCCCAAGGAGATGGTTGTTGGAAAAAGATAAGAGCCTAAAATATAAACCTTCTAGATGCTTACCAAGACAGGTCTTGAGAACGATGAACTGCTTCTCTTAAAATAATTGAAGACCTGCAAAATATCAAACACATAATAAATATCTCGCTTGAATATAAGACTAACACAAGTGTGTTATAACGTTTTACATGGTTACCCCTATGGTACTTTGTAGACCTCTTCTTTCAAGTGACATTGTGTTACTACCCACCAAGCTAATCAATTCACTATTGGGAGTGCATACGTGTTTGGATCATTAATGAATTAATAAATGGCAATAAATGGGCTTGGAAAAAAGTTTCATTGAAGAAGAAGGTGCAACACACCCCCTACAAAGGCACCCATAAATAAGATAATACGAGCCTTTGTATGTCATGAAACTCATTGAACTATGAATTCTACCCCCTTATCCATCTCATCATCCACTACATGACCTTGAAGGGGCATCCTTGCGAGCATCCCCTACTTGAGGGTTTTGGTCTACCCAATAGGACTTTTATGACACCCCTCCCTTACCTAAACTTGGTCAATTGTATAGGGTCTTGGAGCACTTGTTTAATTTGATGAGGTAGTTTTTATGCACATTTTTAGGTGCCTTGTTTATTAGATGTGGTTTTCACTTGCTATGATATTTTGACTTGAGATCCTTGGAGGATGTGCCTATTTGTTTTGCAGGACCTTGTTGGTGGATAGTTTTGGAGGAACAAGCCTAGCTTGGGCTTCCATGGGGCTTGAAGCCCACAGGTTGGATGCCAAGGGCCCACATGATGGATCATGATGAATTGCCTTTGGAGGCCTAGAAGACACCTTAGAAGACATTACCTAGCCCTCACATGCCAAATGACTTTCCTAGGCAGGGAAACACGTCACTTTTTTAGGCTTGATGTCACCTAGGGCTAGGGTTGGTGGTGATGGAGTTGTTGCACATTGACACTTGGCATGATTTGACTGAAGGATACATGGATTGACCTTGACACATGAAGAAGAGAATCTAGGAGCCCTAATGACCACCATTTTGTTCTCCAACTTGAAAAAGTGTCAAAACGTCCCCTAAAGGGATGACATCATCTTGTTTTAGGGTTTCTAATGTGAAAAAGTGAAAATTAAATATTATTATTTGATTTAAGGGGTAAGATAAGGGTTGTTGACCCCTTATCTTGTGTTTTAACCTAAGTAAGTGGAAAAACTATGTTTTAAACATTTTCTATAAATAGAGATCATGTGAATCTCATTTCATAACATAACTCTCCCATTGTGAGAAGTATTTGGATAAAATTTGTGCCCTCCTTGGGAAACCTTCTCTCTCTTGTGCTTTTTATATTAGTTTATTTATGCTATTGGTGGAAGAAGTAGTGCACTACCCTTCTTGGAGTTTTTTTTCTTTGGCATGTGTGGTGGGTTTATCTTGGTAAGAGGAGGTTTATCTTGTCATTTCTTGAACTAGGTAAGTATTTTTCTTGTTGATTCTTCAATGCTTAGTCACAAGTTTGATTTGTTATATTTCTTGGGGAGTATACGGATTTACAACCCCACCATTATCTATCATTTTTTCAAGAAGTTATTTGTTGCACAAAGTTTTTTTTACAAAGAAATCCCCTTGCGGACAAGTGGATTATCTCTTGGATACTAGACCCCTATGACCAAGACAGAAAATGCTATTGTGGACACTGACATTCCTTCTAGATATAATTAAGATAATGTATGAAGAGGAAGAAGAAAAGCGTACCTTTTTAATGGCGTTTGTCCTCTCACAGTCCAGGTTGATCTTTGATCCTAAGATCCTAAGATCCTCAATAAGTCATGTAGAACAAACAAAGATACAACAAACTTCCTATTCTACTGAGATTAGCTAAAAAACATATCTATCTACTAGAGACAAGTTCATGAAATGTACGTAAACTTTAAAGGAAACAGGCCAAGCATAGATTTATATTAATGAGAACAAAGTGGTGCTTATAGCCATAGATGTAGTGCAATAGCTTCACCAAGATCCCTTTGTCCAGACCCTTGCTCAAATAATCCACACTGAATGTTGATGCTTCAATGGTATCTCCCTTATGAGATCATAAGTTTGATACTTCACAATTTCTCTCCTTTCACCATGAAGAGGCCTCCTTATATAGGCTTCGAAAGGCCTAACCACTTAAGATATCTTTGGGATAAGTTGAGGATTCTTCTCCTTTAGTTGTGGATCCTCCCTAAGGTCGATCTTTGAACTCAGATCTAAGACCAACCAACTCTAGATATGAAGGGATTCTTCCCTGATTTCTCTCAACAATCCAAAGATTCGCTCAAAAAAGGCCAATGCTCCCTCAGAATGAAGCACGGAGCATTGGAACGCTCCCCCAAAGGAGGTCAGGGAGTGTTGGCACTGCCTGACAATGTAAAGGGGAGCGTTGCCTTCCAAAATTAATTTTTTAGTGGTTTTCTCAGTGGCAAAAGACTTGAACTCTTTTTCAAATGACTTCTCCTCTTCATAACTAGTCTTTTGAGGTGTCTTATAGGTGTTCTGATAATGTCATCTGAGACACAACATGGGCAGGAAAACAGTATGATATTTACGACACTTGTAGGGGAAAAGTGACACTTGCAACATTGGTAATGACCACACTAGGCCATCATCCTAATGAGTAATTTTGATGTGTAACAGATTGCCCCCCAAAGTGCGAAGTTAGAAGACGAGAACTGGTGACTGAAGTACTTTGTAGAATTTTTCAAGCAAGGGTACGGACTCAGAGAACCTGATAGAAGCGGCACACAACCATCAAACAAATGTTATGACATGTTTCAAACCCAAGGCAGGCATACCTATGCTTGAGTGATAAAGACTTTCAAGGTATGGCTGCCATAAAATACACTGCGGATCCATAATTATATTGATAAAAAGGTATAGCCATTGAAGATACAATGTGGATCTATACTCCTATGACCTAAAATGATCGTAGCCACGAAGAATACATAGTGGATCTATGAGATGACAAGACATAGCCACGAACAATACAAAGTGGATCCATGTAACAGTATATGTGTCAATGTTCAAAAGAAACTTCGTCGCAACCTGGGAAAAGTACATATAAGAGTGATGACTCAACCCAGGGTCTTCTTACCGATCCCGATGTAGTACGAATATAACCAAGTGAATAGATGCCCTGATGTTGAGCATGGCAGAAAACCACTTGATTATCGGTCAATGAGGTAAACTATTAACAAGCGCGAGGGAAATCACCATTGATGTCAATGATTCCCAAGGTACTCTAGTACATTCCAACGAATGTGAATGGATGATATGAATTCGAACATCCATGGAATCATCTGATCAAAGGTCAATGATGTAAACCCATTGTCGGACGCGAGGAGGCCTGCCATTGAGGCATGCATGTCCCAAGGTACTAATTGGTTTCTATGTCTAGCTCCTGGATAATGTGATGAATTCAAAAGGAATAGATTAGTCAAGGGAGGGCCTTGGTGTATCCCCCATCAACGACACAAAACTGATACAGAGATGTAATTGGTGGATCAAAAGAACATGGACTGACATGGGTGTTGAAACAAAAATTTGTGATGGTTGACCCTTGAGGCAGACACTTCCCTTGAACACTGAGGCATGACAGTAGAAACATGACATGGACCAAAACACGATAATGCAGTGGATACGAGGACTTTCATCAGGTGACCCAAAGGAGTAAGAAAACTTAGAGGATTGGTTTAGTGCAGATGTTTAGCGGATTAAAATGTATGCAAATACAAAGTGTCATGTTCAAGGGAGACCATAAGAATCACTGGTAATGTTCTCAAAAACTGCTTGGCTTGCTTCCTTCAATTTTTCCCCCATCCAGATAGACAAGTACCTCTTTTTTATTTAACGAGCTTGAGGAGGGTAACACATGATCGATATAACTCACCTTAAGTAAGTTCCTCTTCCTTTATTTAACAAATTGGAAGAAGTAAGGGTTCGTTCCCGTATGGGTCCTTCAATGTATGATTGTTTAACGAGTCCAGAGAAGGTAAACTCGATGGTTTTTCATATTTAGAGAGTCTGAAAATGACTTAAAGACGACTCCAGTTTTATCCTTCTTCCCAATGTTAATATCATGAGGCCAAAAAAGAGATAAATTATCACTCGAAAGACGCCCTTTCAAACCTTTTAATGAGTGGGAAAGGAAGCAATATCACTCGACAATCCTTTCACGTTTAGAGAGTTTGAAAAGAGCTTAAAGATGACTCCAAGGGGTTCCTTTTTGTGTATCCATGTGGGTCCGAAAAAGAGATAAAAGTTTACTCGATGCGTTCTTATGTGTTTGATCTTGAGAACGAACTAAGACTATGGTCGTGAATGTGACAAGATGAAAAATGAACAAAATTGCTCTGAAACTTGCCAATAATGTCAAAACTGCATTCCAAGGGATTAATAAGGCCTCCAAAATATTTTCAAAAACCCAAAAATAACTATATCTTCTACAAAAATTAAATGTATAATAGTAAAATGGGGTAACAATATCATTTACCATTTCATTTGTGAAAATATTTGTAGCAGTGGAGAATTTGTGCTTTGGAGGTGAATCTTGCATTGTTCAGTGCTAGAGCTACGGTCAACCATTCTCCTTGCCGTTTGGACCAAGTTGGTGATTTTCTTCCTTTATTTCATTTGTATAGTTCAAAATTCATTTTTAGGCAATGATTGGGTGTAAAAAGGATGCCCTGGGTTGTCTCAAGCACCCAAAAAAGCTCGGTGCTCCTCTAGATTTAGTGGGGGAGTGCTGCTCATTTGTTAAAATGCCCCTACAAGTTGTTGAACAGTGTGCCAACACACTGGTGTAGTGGTAGAGAGGGCGCTTCCCAAAAACACAAGAAAAACGCCCAAAACAACCAACGCTTTCTCAAATCGTGAATTTTGTACATTTTGATTTTTAAAGTGCCTTGATGACTACTGTAGGGCTACGTTGGTGCAATGATGTGCATATGAGAGGGGTGTTGGCCTCTGATCTAGATTTTATGAGCAGAACGAAATGGATACATATTATTAACATGTTCTTAACACAAAATAACAAAGATACAGTAAAAAAAAATTTCTATTCAATAACGAAATAAGATGAAACTGTAAAATGCAGCGGAAACAAGCTTGCTGGAATGGTGGCGGCTTATCTCTGAGAAGAGATGTGATGGAAATGCACCGCAAGAAGAAGAATACAATGAGGCTATAAAGGCATTTTTACAATAAGAAATAATTCCAAAAACCTAACCCTAGGAGATGAAGCCCCAAAAGTCATGTGGGGCCCATTTGGGTAAGTTAGTGCATCAACTTCCTGGGGTCGTAACTTTTTCATACGATCTTTGTTTTAGGTGTGTGATATCCTGTTGGAAAGGTATCATCGAGGAGATTCATTTTGGGGGATCAATCATTCACTTGGAAATATTTAAGGATATAGATCCCAAAAAACCTTCATTTAGGCCCTCAAAATGGCCCCGGAAGTTAAAACTGCTAAAAATAGTAAATTGCAGAAAACTGTTTTGAGCCATTTGGAAAAGGTGGGTGGCCACCGATATCCATATGAATCAATCCTCCCTCCTTAGGAATCAATGGTCTCCATTGCATTGAGGTCCCCCATCAGATGAGGAAATTTCTACTGAATTTGGCCTCGGGTGAGCCACTTGCCTTGGTGCAGGAGCTGCCCTGCTTTGACAACTCGATAAAGTTGGATCCTTTGTTGTCGAGTGCCCTTGATCTATCCGTCCAAAATATGATCATTGGATGTCTATTGTATGTAGTCAGGGTTGAGCTCTATTGGTGTCTGATGTTCTACTACTTCTGAGGTGTCCAATAATGGTGGGAAATAAGGGCGAAGGAGATCCATGTTGAACACTGGGTGCAAGCCAGGAAAAGGAGGAATGTTGAGCTCAAAAGAATTATCCCCCACAGCCTTGGTGATACTGTATGGCCCATAACGGAGTGGGACAAGCTTCCGATGGGTTCCTGTAAGGCGTTCTTTCTGCAAGTGCAACCAAACTTTGTCACCCACCTAAAACTTATGCGGCACCCGATGTTGATCAAGGCGTTGTTTGTACTTGTCATTGGACTTTTGTAGGATATCCTAAACCTATTGGTGGATGCATCGGATTCGCTCAATGAACCAGGTGGCTTTGTCAGCTTCAGTTGGAGCAGGAGATGAGTCGGTTGAGGTGACCGCAAGGGGAAGTGCAACATCTATGGTACCCAATGGTTGGAATCCCAACCCCACTTGAAAGGGGTTATGGTCGGTTGAGCTATGAAGGGCTCGATTGTAGCTATGTTGGACATAGGGAAGGCTCTCATCCCATGTGTGAGGGTGCTTTGAATTATGCATGCGAAGGATATGCAAAATCATTCGATTTATAACCTCAGTTTGGCCATCTGTCTGGGGGTGGAAGGCAGTGGATTTGGTGAGCTTGGTGTCCAACAGTGACCAGAGGCTCGACTAGAATGTGTTGAGAAATCAACTATCTCAATCTGAGACAATGGTTTGTGGAATTCCAAAATGTACACAAACTCGTTCAAAGAAGAGCTTGGCAGTGGCCTCTGCTGTGATGCTCTTCTTGTAGGCAACTAGAATCACCATCTTAGAAAATCGATCAACAACCAAAAAAACACAGTCATTTCCCTGCTTGGTGGACAGGAGGCTCGACATGTAGTCCATTGAGATGGATTCCCATAGCCTGTCAGGAGTAGGAATAGGGGTGTACAGGCCATGTTTCTTAGTGGTTGGTTTGGTTTCTTAATGGTCGGTTTTGCAATAGCACAGGCAGTGCAGGACCTGATATACTTGCTAACCTCCGGTCGAAATTTCGGCCAATAGAAATGTTTTTGTAGCATCACCACTGTCTTTTCAACGCCGAAGTGTCCTTCCACTCGACTGTAGTGGGCTTCCCAGATCAGCTTCGCTCTCTCACTTGATGGAACACAAATATGGCCCAGACAACACAACAACCCATCCTGAAGATGGAAATTATCGACAACTGCGTTTGTACCCAATATTTGGTATGTGGTGGCGCAGTCAGGGTCTGTCTCATAGAGTTGGGGCCATCCAAATGTCTCATGGCCGCAAGAGTCTAGCACCATGGTGAGTGTCGTGACTGGCAGTCTGTTGAGGCAATCAATGACGCGATTGGTGCTTCCTATTTTATACTTGATGTTGAGGTGGAATTGTTGCAAGTATGTGGACCAATTTTTATGGCGGTCATTCTGCAATTTTCCCTGTGTCTGCATGAACTGCAGTGGCTTATGATCATTTTGGATGACTGTCTCCTTCCCAAGAATGTAATGTCTCCACTGGCGGCATGCTTGCACAATGGAGTACATTTCTTTGGCGTAAGTAGGGTACTTACGGATAGTATCTAATAGTGTATCACTATGATAGGCCACAGGGTGGTCGTGCTGAGTGAGAACAGTGCCCACAGCATAGTCTAAAGCATATGTCTTGATCTCAAAGGTATGTTGCAGGTCTAGTAGTGAAAGTACTAGGGTTGAGCACAAGCGCTACTTCAAATCATCAAATGCTTGTTTTTGGGACCATCCCCACACAAATTTCTCCTTACCACCACCCCTGTTTATTTGGCTGAGGGCCCATGCAATATGGGATAATCCCAACATGAACCTGTGGTAGAAATTGGCAAGGCCCAAGAAGCTTCGAAGCTCAGTGAGTTTTGTTGTAGCTAGCCAGTCATAGATGACTTGGATCTTGGCTGGATCCACATGTACGCCATACTGATCAATGATGTAGCCTAGGTAATGTACCCTATCCATGTCGAAGGAGCATTTTTCCAAGCTAGCTTTACACAGGGTGTGCAGGACCTGTTGATTATGTTGTAAGTGTTCGACCCAAGTCTTGTTGTAAATTAGAATGTCATCCAGGTACACCACTACAAAGTATTGGTGAATGGTCACAGGATATCATCCATCATCCTCATGAAAGTGGCTAGAGCATTTGTCAAACCAAAGGGCATGACCAACCATTCAAAAAGGCCTTCCTTTGACTTGAAGGCGGTCTTCCATACATCTGTCTGTTCTATCAGTACCTGGTGGTAGCTAGACTTCAGATCAATCTTACTAAAGTATTTGGCCCCCGTGCGTTGATCAAGGAGTTCATCGATTCGGGGAATCAGTTACCGTTTTCTAACTGTGATTTTATTCAGAGCCCGGTAATCAATACAGAGTCATCAGGTTCCATATTTCTTCTGTACCATCACGATTGGGCTCTCGCAAGGTGATGATCTGGGGCAGATGTGCCCCTTGTAGAGCAATTCTTGGATCTATCGCTTGATCTCCTCATTCTCTAACAAAGAGCAATGATAGACTGTCCCATTGGGCAGTGGTGCATCGAGGGTTAGATCAATGGGGTGCTTGACCTGGCAATGCAGAGGTACCCCTGCAGGTGAGGAGAAGATATCTGAGTATTCTTCCATAACCTTATCTACTTGCTTTTGTTATGTGGAGAGGTCAGCTGCAGAAACCCTGGATGTGGCTATGATCTTTCGCTTATTCTGAGAGCGAATAACGAAGAAGACAAACTTCCTCGTCTGAGAGATGACCTTCCTGCATTGCTTAGCAGAGATCAAGGAAATAGCACTAGGTGGGACTACCTCGGGTATCCTGTACAATTTCCTGTTCAAAGTAATAATAACACTACGAGGCCTAGACTCATATACAACATGATGTTTTCATAAATAAGGTTGGCCCAAAAGAACATCACAAACTTCGAGAGGTGAAACATCACACAATACCTCATCTTTGAAGGGCTTGATGTCGTACAAAAATCAGTACTGTTGGCTGACGCAGAGATTGCTTCCTTGGCAGAGCCATCCAATGGTGTAGGGTTGTGGGTGTGGCGTTGTTGGTAGGGCCAACCGCTTGACAACCTCTGCTGAGATGAGGTTCTTCTGGCTACCGCTATTAATGATGAAGTGCAGCAGGGTGCCTTTTATGCACATCTGTGAATGGAAAAGGCACTCTCCTTCTTCTGGCTCGTCTGGTTCACCAGGCTGGAGCTCGGTGGTAGCAATGGTGGCACTGGGTTCTGCATCAATGATCTGTATTCCCCTTTCTGGTTCTAGCTCAGATTCAAAATCCACATCTGATTCATAGGCTTTCACTTCGGCCACCAGCGAGTGCTTTGAGCGACAGTCAACAGTGTTATGCCAAGGGCTCTTATGGAAGTCACACCGCTTCCCAGTATCTTTCTTTGTCTTTCTGGTGTCCTTATTTTCTTGTGGCTTGGACTAGTTGTCTTGATACTGTCCATCTTTGCTCTGTCCTTTGTTTGGTGGTTTGGGGCCACCCTTTCCTAGATTTTGTTGTGAGGGGTTCCCAAGCCCAAATTGTTGCATATTTTGTTTGAGCTTCTGCTTGATTTTGACAGCATATCGATAGGCCGCACCCAAGGATAAGATGTCCAGAAATTCCATTTCATTCTGGATGTATCTATGCAAAGCACCACGATACTTGAGCACCATATGTCGCTCTAAATCTTTGATACCCAACTTGGTGCGCAAGGTATGGAAGATATTTGTGAAATCTGGCACTACTTGGTCTCTTTCTTGCCGCAGTGTGGTCCATTTGGTATACAGGTCGTCATAACTTTTGACAGGGTAGTATTGTTCCTTCATAACATCCCTATAGGATTCCCAGGTGGTCGTGACTGAAAATAATGAGGTTTCCTCTGTTTCCTTTTGCTCACAGAAAGTTTCCCACCAATCTTTGACATGGGGAACATCTTTGAGGAGTGCAAAAGTAATATTTTCTCTATTTGAAACGTTATGGATAGAAAAATACCCTTCTAGTATATTTGACCACTTGTCTACAGCATCTGAGTCTATATGACCTTCAAATATAGGAATATCGAAGTTTATTTGTACCTTGAAGGGGGTGGCACCTCCGTTCGAAGAAGATGCATTGCTTGTTGGTAGTCGTCGAAGGATTTGCGCGAAACTATCCATCATCTCGTTCCTCTATTGCATGAGGGATTCCTCAATCAATAGTTTGAAAGGATATCTTATCCTGTCATATTTATTTTCTCCTCCCATGGGAGGTCGCTTGGGCATGCGAGATCTTTTGTCCTCAAGAAAAACAAGCTCGAGACCCAACTCTTTGTACTCCGACCTCATTGGTGACATGCATTAAGACGACAAGGAGCAGATCGCTATGATACCACTAATCCGGATTTTATGAGTAGAATGAAATGAATACAAATTATTAATAGGTTCTTCACACAAAATAATAGAGAAAAATTAAAACTGGTTTTCTATTCAATAACGAAATAAGCTGAAATTGTAAAATGCAGCATAAACAAGCTTGTTGGAATGGTGGCAGCTTATCTCTGAGAAGAGATGTGACGGCAGCACGCATTCGCAAGAAGAAGAATACAATGAGGCTTTGAAGGCATTTTTACAATAATAAATAATTCCAAAAACCCTAGACATCCAAAAACCTAACCCTAGGAGATGAAGTGCCAAAAGTCATGTGGGCCCCGTTTGGGTAAGTTAGTACATCAACTTCCTGGGGTCGTAACTTTTGCATACGATCTCTGTTTTAGGCATGCGATAGCCTGTTGGAAATGTATCGTCAAGGAGATTAATTTTGGGGGATCAATCATGAATTTGGATATCATTGAGGATCTTGATCCCAAAAAACCTTCATTTAGGCCCTCAAAATGGCCCCATAAGTTAAAACTGCTAAAAATAGTAAATTGCCAAAATTGTCAGAAAATTATTTTGAGCCATTTGGAAAAGGTGGGTGGCCACCGATATCCATCTGGATCAGCCTCATAGACAATGCAATCAATTTTTTGAAATTTTTTAATCACCCAAAAATCGCCCAAAAAATGTGACTAATGAAATTTGATTGTTGATGATTGCAGGTAACTTCGGCAATAATCATGATTAAGTGGAAAGAAAGAGAGAATGAGCTCCATGATGTGGTCGCCCTGAAAATTCCCCGAGCATGGGCTGCACTGAGAAATTGTGGTCTCCTCAAGTTCTTCAAAATGCTAAAAATAAAGAGATTATTCTTCTTGAGCATATGATCTGGATATGGAACGTCGCGGAACAAGGGTTCCAAATTGGAACGCAAATTCTCACCATCGAGTTGGAATATGTATACTTCCTAACCGGCCTCTAGAAAAGAGGGGCTCCTGTAGGTTTATCCGGACAAAGGGCACTTCCTGCTCTTGTGGATGAGTACCTGGCAAGCCATTGTGTCACAGGAGCGAGACTAGTGGGAGGTAGAATTGCAATCAAAGATATCAAGGAGCTACCTCTTTGGTCCATTCTATTTTCCATTACGAGTATAGCGGGAAGTACCAACGTGCACCTAGTTTCAAGATCACAGGTGGCCTATGGTTTACAGTGTCTAGAGCCAAAACTGTTTAACTGGAGTGCAGGGTTCCTTCATAATGTGAAGGAGCATATTACGAGATGCAAAGTAGGGCAGTAGAAGCAGTTCATATATGGTTCATTATTGGTTTCATTATCCTTAGAACACATTCCTCTGATGCAACCTCAAATTGCATTAACAATACAGCCAGTGGGAGAACCACGTATGGAGCGATGGAGTAACCTGTCTCTGAGACTAGGCTCAGATTCAGAGTTTAAATTCACTGGTGATTTCTTCACTTGGTTGGGACGCCAATTGATCGTGATAGAATATTTTCCATATGTTGGAGTGGATTTTTGGGGAAGCATGGACCTGGTCCTTCCAGATGGGGTGGATTGGGATGCATCAGGTAAGAAACCAAAAAGATCTTGTCAAGTGTGTTTTTTTTTTCTAAACTTATATTATTTTTTTGGGTACATATGAGAGTTTCTAACGGATTTATCGTTTGATCATGCAGACAAGGGAGCAACACGTCCAACAGAGATACCGACATTGGGTCGTCGTGGGGATGCTCAGGTAGTAGTAGCAGGGGGTCTCCAAGAGATGGAGACAAACCTCCATGGTCTTACGATGGGTATTCCTCCCCTTGAGAGGGAGAACGTACCCTTGCACTTGCAGAGACACACAATGGGAGTTCCTGAAAGTATTAACTCTTTATTGAGACGAGTATCCCGTGCGGTGATGTGCTACTTGGAGCACAATGTGATGCAAGAGGACTAGGACCTCACTGATGATTTTTTTTGTATAGTCTTTATGACGATGTTATGGGCACGAGGACCCAACATTTTTCCTTTCTATGTACTTTTTTGATGTAATCAAACATTTTCAGTCATGCCGTATATATATACATTTTCGAGTTTTTACAATGCCAAATGATTTGCAAATAACGATGTCTTTTATGTGATGTGTTTTAATTTACATGATGATATGTGATGTGATTTATTTCCTTTATGGAAACTTATCTATGTGCGAGATACCTATCCATGATGTAATTAGCTAACGAATTTGAAATGGTATTGAGTTCTCTTGGTATGTGTCTGTATTCAATAAAATCAAAGATTCGTTCAAGATGACGAACTCATAAGTGGAGACGTAGTAGGATAGGATTGCAAATAGCATAGATTCGATTAAGTTGACAGACCACGAGTTGGGAGTCTAGGTTGACAATCATACGAGAAATGCCTAGGGAGGAGGCTTCGGTTAAAAGTTCGATGACAGCATGATATTCTCCCATGTTGTTAGTTTCTGATCCTAAGAAAATACCTCTGGAACTCACCAACTCATCAGAGTGTTAAATGACCCAAGCTGCAGAAGAAACGTTCTAGGTGTGTCGACTAGAGCCATCCGCAAACCCGACAAAGGTAGGAAAGGAAGATGTCATCTGCACATGAAAACACAAGACATAGTATAAGTGGCTAAGGCAAAAACTTGAGCATGCAAAAGAAAAAGAGACACCAAACTAAAAATACAATAGTGTACAAAGCACGTATGCTAGATGTTCTAAGCGTAGTACTTCTTAAGGTAAATTCCGTTCCAAGGCTCACCCAAGGAGATTCCATCGTAGTCAACTAGCTCGTAGGTGCCTCTATGTAGAACACATTTCATGATGTAAGAACCATGCCATAGAGGTTCTAACTTCCCTGTCCCTAACTTATCATGAGCTTGGTCATAAACGAGGACTAGGTCTCCTTCTGCAAAAGCATGAGGATGGATGGATTTGTCGTATTGATTCTTGATTCACTTTTGATACGTCTCGTTAACGAGAGTGGCATCACAATGTGTTTCATCCAACCTAGTCAAGTGTAAGAAACATTCTTCTTCAGCAGAAGTGTGGGGCAAGAGTTCTACTTTGAGTTTCAGCGAGGGAATTTCGTACTCGATTCGTAAAACAACTTCTATTCCATATATTAGCTAGAAGGGAGTGAATCCAGTAGTAGTTTTTACCGAGGTCCGATAAGCCTAGAGAGAGAAGAAAAGTTGTAAGTGTCAAGATGTATTGTTCGCCCATACCATCCATTGGATCATGGTTTTAAGGACCTTGTTGATAGATTCAACTTGTCCATTAGCTTGAGGATAGTACGGGGATGAGTTCTCATGGCGAAAAATCAACTTGGCATGCAACTCACTCATCACATGGTTCTAAAAGTGTGAACCATGATCAATGAAAATGGCATGTGGAACACCAAAACGAGTGATGATGTGGTTAAAAAATAAAAGAGTTGAAGTACGGCCATCATTCAGAAAGGTAGGCATAGCCTCAACCCATTTTGTAAAGTAATCGACGATGACGATTATATAACCATGCCCCCCGGCTAAGGTAGGATTACACTACATGAAAACAATGCCCCATTTGGAAAAGGGGCCAATGGAAATAACGAGATGCAGCGGAGCAGGGTGGGTGTGTGCCTTGTTTTGAAAAATTTGGTAGGGTGGGCACTTTTTGACGGCTTTGATACAATATTTGAAGATTGAGGGCCAAAAGTAACCGGCACGTAAAATATTTTGGGTTGTAGCCATCCTAGAAAGGTGACTGCCATAGCTCCAAGGTGCAGTCATTGAGAAGGCGTTCAGCCTCTTCATGAGTCAAACATCATCGTAGGGTAGTATCAATACCATGGAAATACAAAGTATCACCGACAATAAGGTAGTGACGAGAATGATGGTGGATACGATGGCACTCTTCACGAGAGATCTCAGGCTAAAAACGTTGGGTCTGAAGATAAAGAAGGATGTCTCCATACCAAGGGTCGGACATACTAATGAGGAATAGAGTTTCATCAGGGAGAGAATCTTTAGGCTCAATATCTTCATCAGCATGGGGAAATTCACATATAAGCTCCGCAAACACCAAATATTTTTTAGCTTTGGACTTAACAAACTCAAGATCGAACTCTTGAATGATGACAATCCATTTAGAATATTTTCCCCCAAGAACTTGACGTGTCAGAATGTGATACATGGGGTTTGAGTCTGTGATAATTGTGGTGGTGCATAGAAAAATGCATTGACGGAATCTCTGGACAGCGATAACGACTGCCAGAGCCAACTTTTCAACATGTAAATATCGGAGCTCGGGGACCAAATAGACTTTTTTTCAAATAATATATCATGTGTTCCTCATCGATAGGGTCCTCTTGAACTAACAGCATAGCAATAGTGGAAGTAGAGGTTGTTAAGTAAAGGATATAATCCTACGTATAGTTCGGAGGATGCAATAGAGGTGCATTGGTCAATGCCTGCTTAAGAGAAGCAAAAGATCATTGAGAAGTGTCATCCCAGATGAAAGGGGTGTCTTTCTGCAACAATCGCATAAATCCTATGGTAATCTCAGCGTAGTTACAAATGAAACGGCAAAGAAAGTTTTCTTTCCCCTGTAAACTTTGGAGTTGTGTCAGATTATTAGGTGGAGGTAAATCTAGGATAGCTCTAATATTTAAGGGATCCATCTGAATCCCATCCTTGGAGACCACAAAGCTGAGGAGTCAGCCTGATTTGACAACAAAAATACATTTATGTGGGTTCAAACAAATATGGTAGAACCGACATCAAATAAAAATCGCTCGTAGATGACCAAAATGGTCTGATCGACTGGATGAGTCGGTAGGTAAGTCATCGAAGTAGGGTTTTGTAATATGTTTGATATCCTGGAAAGCATATGACATGGATCTTTGGAATGTAGCACCAGCATTTTTAAGGCCAAATGGTAGTTTCTGATAGGAGAAAGTTCCCCATAGGTAGATGAAGGTTGTCTTATGTTGATCAGCAGGTAAAATGTCAATCTGGTTATACCCTGAGAAACCATCCATAAAAGAGAAAATTACGCTACCAGCGCAATTATCAATAATCTGGTCGGTGAAGGGTGTAGGGCAGTTGTCTTTCGGACAAGCCTTATTGAGATCCCTGTAATCAACGCAGACATGAATGGCCCCTTGCTTCTTAGTGAATGAAATAATGTTCGAAACCCATTCCGTCAAGGGGACAAGATAAATGAAGCCAGATTTCAATAACTTTTCAACTTCTACCTTAATGGTTGCAGTCTTTTTAGGATGGACCGAGTGGAGTTTCTGTCGAACAGGTTTGAGACCTGGGTAGGTTTTAATCTCATGCACAATGATCGATGGATCGATCCCTGGCATCTCTTCATAGCTCCAAGTGGAGACATCGCGAAATTCTTTAAATAAAGCGGTATAAGAGACAACTTCCTCAGGCGAACAATTAGCACCAAGGTTGATGTTTTCCACAACACCTTCTTTTATCGAAATGTTGATAAAGATCATAGATGAAATGTTTCCCAAATTCCCCTCAGAAAGAGTATCTTGTGTGAGGATAGGAGATTGTGGAAAATCGACAACATCAGGAGGGAAGACAAAGTGTATGTCTTCTTGAATTTCTTTGAGGGGTGGAAGAAAAGAGGATTGATGATGGCTATCATCCCAAGGTACGTCTTCGATGCTAAGCATTTCCATTATAGATTCATTGGGAGGAAAAATTTGGGAAATGTAGTCGAAATCAGTCGTTAAGGAATTTAACCACGATGGCATCGAGTAATTGTTGGGTGCCAAGAGATGTTGGTCATCCGAGGAGGGAGAGGCACATTGGATAGCAACGTATGAGGTTTCAACTGGACTAACTGGCATGGTTTCACCTAGTGCATCAAATTCCAATGGAGGTACAATCCAAGGGTCAGATGATTCCAAGGATTGGTAAACCGTAGTCGAAATCATATTGATTATGGAAACACGATGTGTGGTGGGTGGAAGTGGTGTAGGAAAGGTACCCATAAGTCTAGAGTATTTTAACAAGCCAACACCAACTCTTTCATACGTGATTTTGTGATATCCCAAGAATGGAATATTGTTAGTAGCGGGAGCGTGAGCTTCGGGTGTACAGAAATCTAACTGATCAACAGTGAAAATTTTGCCCAGATGAGGAAATTGTACTCATCAAAATACCGACAAAGCAATGACAGTCATAGCACAAAACCAACTTCTTCCAAGTAATAAGTTGTAATCGAGAGGACTATCAACCACTTCAACATAAACGGTAACATTTTTTCCTCCTAACTGAATGGCTAAGGACTGTAATAGTCTGTGAGGATGAAAACCTCACCCATCGAATGCACGCAACATCATTGGGGATTTGTTAAGTGCATTTGATTTCAAGATTTTCCAGCAGGCTAAAGACATGACATAAGTAGAGGCTCCCTCATCCAATATAGTTCGGTGAATTTGTTGATTGTGAACAACATCATCAACTTGGAAAGAAAGTTGGTGAGAGAGTTGAGATGTAAAATTATCCAGGTTAAACATGATATTGTTGGATGACTCTGGATCAAAAGTGCCAATAGCGTCCAAGAGTGTTCTACGTTGATTAGGGCAGTGTTGTAGAACTTCTAACGCAGACATAGCACACGGTGCTTGATCCAAATCTTCAACAATGTTGTAGTTCTGGGCAGCATGCAAACTAGGATTAAAGGTAGATTTGCGGATAGTTCTCTTAGGAGGGTGTAATATAGAGTCAAACTTAGGTTTATTGATCTGAAGCAATCTAGATGAATGACTGACAGATGGAGGGCTAACGGAGGATGGTGATGGATCTGGTAAAGAACCGTTAGTGACATTTCCTTTATCAAGTTTAACTGGTGTGTCGTAGGTCGTAGAGCGGGTGGTTAAATCAATCTTATTAAATAGGTATATATGGGCACTTGTCGAGGCTTCATCAGGAGAAGGGTGGCTGGAACTGCCCCCTGGAGAGGGGGTTTGAGCAACCATAGATTGTTGTTGAGGAAAAGGATGAGTAAGCACGATGGGTTGGGAATTCCCTTTGAAAAGTTTGGCCACTTCATCATGATGTGGATAGTCTCGAGTGTAGTGATCGTCACCACAAATAAGACATGGGAACTTCAGTTTCCACTGTGGTTTCTTCTCATTAACAGGTGGTGGGTTTTGAGCTTTAGGTTGTTCATTGTTATTATTATTTTTTTTTGTTCTTTGTCTTTTTCTTACCTCCAGACTGTTGTGAAGGGGCATACTGAGCTGCATTCACCTCAGAAATTTGTGTATGAGAGGAGGTAGAGGAGGGTACAGTCGAACTAGGAGTAGACATGGAAGTAGATCGAGGTGCAGCTCCAGTCGACTGGGATGTAGATTGAGTTTTGATGGAACCAATAATGCCATCCGCATGCAATGAGGATGAAGGTTTGGATGGATCGTTAGTGGCACGGGTAGCATTTGGAATCAACTCATATAAGGTACCAGACTGTGAATAAACCAAATCTAAGTACTGAGCCCGAGAAATGGCCTATTCTTCGGTGACTACACCACCCATGGCGACATCACGAGCAATCGGGGGTAACATTGATTTAGTAAACCATTCCGCCAATAATTGGTCAGGAATGACTACTTTGATCAACCTTTGTCGTCGTCTCCACTTATGAATATGATCGGAGATATGTACAGAGTTGGTCTGATGAAGGGAGGTCAAGAGTTTGGCATCCATATCGTATCGAATGGGTAGTTGAAAGTGTGTGAGAAAAGACATGGAAAGGGAGTTGAAGTCTTTGAAAGAACCACGTGGCAGTTCAATATACCACTTGGTTGTTGAACCCATAAGTGTTCGCTGAAAAAGATGCAAACATATAGAATCCTCCATTAAGGAGTTTGATGAACACCACAAATGGAAAGTCATCACATTTTTATTTGGGTTTTCTCCAGGTTTACCATCAAATTTTGGAATATCAGAAGGCAATTTAGCAGGGATGACTAGCCAAAAAGGATAATGCAAGATAGGATCATTGGTTAACTTAGACAAGTCTGGAAGATATAGATTCGTGAGGAATGGTAGTTTTCGATTAACATGAGGATGATACTGGTGTGGAATGGGAACACCAGTAGGACCATAAATGAGGATAGGTGAATAGTTATATCCAATAGGTCCTCCTACATTCGATTGTGGTTGACCAGAATAAATAGGATTTGAAGATGGTTGAGAAACAGGTGGATATGGAGGATAACCTGATGGGTTTTGAGGATTATAAGTCTATTGTTTGATTTTCCCATAAGGTGGATAGACAATTTTTCCATAAGGAGGATAAGGTTGTTGTTGTCCTTGAGGATGTTTCCCCCTAGGAAATAGTGGATTTCCCGAAAAAGGAATGTGCCAAGGATTTGGTGTCACATTATGTCCATATGACAGGTTAGGGATTCTAGTCTGAGATTGCCCCCCAAGCTAAGGTTGAGTCCCCATTTGAGTTTGACTCCCAAATGGAGGTTTCCCCCCAGCGTGAGGTTGAGTGCCCAGAGGGATCTGGAAACCATAAAATGAATGATCGTAGGCTCCCTCCAGATTAGAGCCACCAAGACCGATTCCTCCAAACAAAGGTGTAGGGATAGAACCTCTGGGTGTAACCTGGGTAGTGTTGGTAATGGAAGGATTCAAAGCTCTAAACCCAAGTAGGAATGATGGATTTGGTCTAAGTGGCGTTCCAATCAGAGCCTGGGATGGTGTCACATTTATGGTGGGGATTGTGGAAACATGCGGGACCATGGTAGAATGGGCCATCTAGATACTAGGGTTTGAGTGAGAACCAATCAACAATTGGTCTCCAGTGGTGATGACATTATTGGTCATACCAGTAAAGTGATTTAAAGGTACCATATAACTATCAAACATCTCAGGCACTTGTGATGCCATGGTTTGATCGAGATTTGCTCCTAGGTTACCGTATAGATCATGGACTGTCAAAGGGACATAACCAAATCCAGATTTTCCAATAGTATGGGTCAGGGTCCTAAATGATTCACTTTGGAAAAAGGGATCTTCTACTCCAGATCCTATGTGAGGTCCGATGGGTACCTCAGTTTCCTCAATAACAACAACCTCTCCAAATGAGTTCACCCACAACAGATGTGGTTCTTGTCTAATACTCAAGGTTGGGTTGATTCGAAAAGATTATAGAGAATCAAAAACAATTCAGAACTGATCTAGAGAGTGTGTGCTTCCAACCTCAGAGCCTAGTTCATTATGAGCCTCAAGAGGGCCTTCTGAAGAATTGGGAAGCAAAGGTAGATAACCATTGGGATCTTTTGGGGGTAACCCTTGCATCCTACATGAATGACGAAGGCCAGTGTTGCTTGATCTAAGTAACGAACAGAAAAAGAAATTTATGGCCAACTAATGAAAAGAAACAGCATACACTAAAAAAAATCTAGGAATCAAACCAAGCAAACAAAACCTTCTATCGATGATCATACTAGTTGGTGATGAAATCCAACGTCATGTGATCAAGTCAAGAAGGGGATAGGATATGGTGGAACAATTACGATGGTGACCTGCTTAACGGACTTACGCCTTGGTGCAAGCTTCCACATAGTAATTGTGGATTTACCCTCCAAGGAGCCTGAGTGAGTTTGACCAACGTCTGTTCCAGGTACAGTGAGACTTCCCTTCTCCGTCACCTTGTGTAAGTACCTAAAGATTATGGCTACTAAGGACACCAACTCGCACTCAGCCCTTGGGAGGGTACAGATGACAGTTCAGTCCAAACGTATGAGAAAGATAAAAAATCTGAAATGCTTCGAGAGAACTGAGGACAAGTGGACTAGTAGAACTCCAAAGGACCCTAAATGGATTCGGAGTTCACGAAGCACCGATACTAAATGAAACCATTTGAACCTCAAGAAGAACCCTCAATATACGATCTTACCACAACAAATGGTTGAACCACGAAGGGATAATCTCCATAACTCTCTCGAGTGTGACCTCGTGCATAACCCCTGTGTGAGAGGGGGATCCCAGAAAGTGTTGGTTGTGGAGCCTGATTATCTTCCTGATTCAGAGGTCCTTGCTTTCAGCCGTGTTTATACCCCATGAAGTATTTACACCCAGAAGTATGTACACTCT
>CBVK0100184002.1:0-20800 GCA_900067695.1 Picea abies
ACCACCTAATATCATGTGGTCCCGGAAATATGTCATCCCGGAAATATGTCGGCCTGGCGATAATATGTCGGCTCGAAACCGACGAAAATATGTCGGCCTGGCGATAATATGTTGGCTCGAAACCGGCGAAAATATGTCGGCCCAAAATTTTTTTTTTTCGGGGGCGCTGCCTTTTTTTCGGGGGCGCTGCCCCCGAACCCCCCTGCACCCCCCCGCGCACCCAGCGCAGGCGATCAGACACTACTACTCGTGCAAAGAATATAACACATACCCAACAATTCCATCCCCATAAATTAGGGTTTGGTCATTGGGCCTAGCTCCATGAATCATATACAACATGGCCATCTAACACCAGTCAACATAAAAAGTTGGGTCCAAGTGTCAACTATGGTCGAAGTCTATAAATTAAAATCTATGGTTGTTTTGTTCTGCAAAAGGTATTGGGTTCTGATTATCTAACCCAACCTACAAATCACAATGCATAACATTTAGAATTGGATTATGATTATCTAACCCATACCAAAATTCATCATCTATTTCTTAGTTGAATGGCACAGGTTGAGCACTGCAAAGTTAATGATTATGAAACATTTTTGCAAAAGTCAAGGATATTGCTTGTAGTGGTATTCATATATTTTTTGTCACTATTAAAGGATCCTTGTATACTTGGGGTGGTGGCCAGGTAGGTAAATTGGGTTTCAAAATGGTTTCCTTTCATGCATTGCTAATGATACATAAATTTTCGTACGCAATATCCTCATGTTGGTGTTACCAATTTATGTCCAACTTGTTACATGTAGCCATTCACATACACTGGTTTCTATGAAAGATTGAGAGAGAAGATATTGATATTGCTCCAAGATTGTTATCTCATGCTAAGATAGCATACAATTTCTAGACACCTAAAGAGTAGGAATTTAAACAGCTAGCAGATTTCAACAACTATAGGATATCAGGCCAATCGATGACAAATGTCTATTAGTAGCACAAGGTTTGGCATTAAAAAAGGATCTTGATCCATCTAAATCCTTCCAAATCAAGAAAAGGTGGCAGAGTATCTTCTATTGGATTTGCAAAAGATATGAAATTTCATAAATTTTTAAGATTATTAAAGCCCAGCACAACGAGGAGGAAGAATAAACCATCTTGAGTATTTGATGGTTGTTTAGTGTGTTCTTTGCCATATATTAATCATTAGAATTGCACTTTTGGAGCAGTCAAAGCATACCCTATAAAATAGGATCTAAACTTGATTTGGGGATCTCATCTTCATCCGAGTCCTCCTGCAATAGTTTACTAAATTTAGCCTTAGGAAGTTCTCGATGGATTTCTTTTTGGATCTGATTTTTGCCATTATGGATCTATATATTACAAAGACTAAAATGTTCGGAAGGGTGGGGTATGATTCGAGTAGGAGAAGGGAATAGGATTGGTTGGAGATTATAATGAGATTTATGCTTGTAACACTTAGCACTCAAGGATTCAAACACCATGTTGTTGGTCAAATTGTTTTCATGTGTGTCTTTTTCTACTTATCTTGTTTAAATGCAAATTGAAATTTTTGTGATGCATCAATTTCTTCAAGATTCAACTTTAATTACAAGTGAGGTTATGATCTTTATTCGGGGTGCATCTTCCAGTGACATTTTATATTTATATTCTAGGAATCATCAAATGCGGCTCAAAGTTCCATGGTCAGTGTTATTGGCCTTGATGCAGAGAAGGTTCAAATGGTCATATTGGAGGGAAAATGACCTTTGTACTGTAAGTGGGACAAACTTTCATGTTTCTAACATGTCATATTGGAGGGAAAATATCCAGTGTTCTAATTAAGGAACTATACAATGTTTTTTTGCCAACTCACTTTTGACTCTAAATAAATAACTATATAAGATGCATATTATGGGGAAACTATGCAGTTTCAGGGGGAATGAAAGCAGTGGAAGTAGTGGAGGCCAAACTACTTTATCTAATGTACAAATTTTGGAGAGAAACATGATAAATACAAGGTAAACAGTAAGGAATCACACTTTCAATGATCTTACTTGATTACTAGTAATAAGTCTTGAACATGATAGCTTAATAGAACTGTTGTAGATATCCTTGTTATATCAGTATTACTACTTAAATATTAGTAGATGTATATGGTTCTCATTATGTTTTATGTGTAAGATCAATACAATGATCATAACTAGTAGAAACATGGTATCATAACTAATCACATATTACCTCTATATGGCATAACTAGTCTAAGATAACAATACAACTAACCTTTATACTTTAAAAGGTGAAGTAAGTTCATTGAATGTTGAGATCTTAATAGGATAGGTTACAGTTAAGAAGTACACATAAGACTTAACACACATGTAGACATAATTAATCAATACCATTGATTGGGAATGCTTACACCTTATGCTTGATCTTGATAAGATAGGTTGTATAAGCTTTACTACTTATTACTGGTAGTTAACCACATGAGCTCTTTCCCATAATAGAGTACATATACAAATATTGATACTAATACCTAGAGCTTAACTATGATTCCAAGTGTTACTAGTTTTACATAATGATAGCTATACTTATCACACTAATGGCACTCATACTAACTTAGTTGCATAAGAGCTTCCGTAATCATGAGCTCATACATGTTGAAACAAGGTTGAACTGGCCTAGTAAGTAATGAATACGGGTAACCTATGTACTCATTATGACCTTTATCAAGCTTTATCAATGGTGTTCATAGTAATAGAATAGAATCAAACATAGTTAAAGCAAAGGACCATGCTTCTGGTTTAAACACATACATGTGATAGGATTACCTTTCTTTGAACATACAACTCTACCCTAATTAACAATGATATCAATCTAAACGGTATTAGATCATGGTTTAGAGTAGGCTACTATGTATAAGTAAATCATAACAAGCAAGTATCATGACCATTTTGTTTAAGTATTGTATTATAATTCCATAATTAATAAGAGCTATGGATATGTTATGGATATTCAATAAGTGCAATCATGCTTTGTGTATTCCTTATCACTTTTCCTTTACAATGGTTAACCCTATCGTAATCAATGATATTACTAGTATTCCACTTACTATAAACATTTACAAGGTATGTAACTCAATGTGAAACACTAGGACTCAGATTCGTATAAGCTAAACCATCTATGTTCTATCAAGTTGTAACACTACTTAGTACAATGGTTCTACTTCATTACTATTATCATGTTGGTATCACAATAAGTTCATAATGATTACCATAGTGTTACTCTTTCACACCTGTATTATTCTCTATACTATTGGTATACGATCTAGGCATTATAGGGCCATGTTTGTAGTCAAATGACACATGCCAAAAAGTGGCGGTTATGGGACACGATGTTGGTTGGAAGACCCCAAGACTGATGCCATTAGACACTGACTCAAGCCTAAGGTCAACTAAGGAGAACAAACAACACACGCTAATTACTCTAGGAGTCAAGAAAGCAAACAAACCTTCTCACAAAGAAGCACTAGTTGGTGATGGAATCCAACATGGTAGGACGATGCGCGAAGGGGTTGAGTTTCAGTGCATGTGAGGTGTGAAATATCATGTGTAAATAAAAAATAAATCCTTTGGCAACCACTCTTCTATTATGGACAACATGTTTAGGGATTATTTCTTTGTCAAAATGGGCAAGCTTCTCTACCAAGTGATAATATTCCAATAACTGAGGATATTTTTCACCAAATGTAACATAGGAGTCATTATTCCAAACAAAGGCACCCTAGTTGTTGGTCCATAAAGGAGTGTTATGAGCACTAGAAGTATGATATCTATATGGATCAATTCCACCTAAAGAACCAAAATACCAAATGATATAATCTACTATATTCTTCATCCTCAGCTCTATGCATGCAATTCATAAAACCATAATGATGATTGTTATCATGGTATCACTTGGGTGCATTGATAGGAAGTAGCAAGCAATTTTTCCCAAACCTATGCTTTTATGTGTGTTAGAGTATGAGAAAAATCAAGTCTAGATCATTTTATCATATGTATAGTAGATGTGAGACACAATTTCTTCAAGGAAGAAAGTCAATTACTCATTCTCATTGAAAACGTTATCAATGTTTCTATTTAAAACCATCCCCCAAACAAGTTGTAATGAAAATAGATTCTCTGGACTATACATTAAAACTTTGACATTAACCCTTCTGGCCAACATGAGACTCCATAGCTACCCCTAACACTCCTATATAAGTTAGGCCCATTGTTCCTACGATTTCATTTGAATATTAATTTATGCGTATGAGTAATATGAGAATGTTCCTGACTCAAGGTGAGAACTGTCCAGAATAAAATGCATTCTCTTATTTATCTAGGGTTTAGTGGATCATACATGTCCATCGTGGTCTTGGAATACGCAACAAAAACTTACTTCAACACTATCTGACCAAACTCCATGAAGGATTTTAAAAGTGCCACCAATGAAGAGGCTAAAGAGGCCTACTAATCAGAGATTAATGATGCAAGGGGATAAAATCAACCATTTTGAAGACAATACATGGTGAAATGAGAGGAATTTCATTAAATAAATTCTACTAACCAGAAATTTAATCATTTTCAACCACTGTAAATTGTAAACCCAAAAATCGTGTACATAATAATGAAGTCGTGGGTTCAATCCCAAGCATAAATAAACAATTTTCAAATAACAAATAACCCTAAAAAATTCATAAGCATAATTAAGTACCATTTTTGACAGCTTAACTGGTCCCCTGAGGGAATCACCCTTGGCTCTATCTCTTCTATAAGTAGTGTCTCCTGTGTTGCTCACAATGTGGGCTATATAGGACATCCACGAAGTGGGTTTTGTTTTGTAATTTGGTCTATAATTTTTTTTTATTTTTTTTTATATTACACAATATAATATATATTATATAGAAAACATATATAATAAATTAATATATTTATGTAGTATACATATTATAATAATTGTTGGAAGCATGCCAAAGCGGAAAGAAAGGAGATTTTGGGAAAGAAGGCATACATGAGGGAAGGAACAGCTGGAAGGAAGAGCATCACACGCACATGCATGTAATACCTAGTGATGTTAGGGTTAGGGTTTTTGCAACACATTGTAATGGCTAAAGAGACAGAAACATATAAATATAGATACCTAGGTATCATAGGGAGAGATGGATGCGAGGAAGCGTATGCAATGTAATATTTTTCTGTATGACCTAATTTTGTAAGCTAGTGAGCTAGAGAGGACTGAGGAGGGTAGCTCTCGAGGGTTAGATCACAGGCTCAGGATCCTGGTGCGATCTAGTCCACCTCATAATAGATCTCAACCCAATTGAGAATAGTTTTAAAGCGCGCGGCGTTGTAGTTCAGAACTACTATAATAAAAGAACAAAGAGCCAGATCTTTGTGGACGTAGCCCAGGGGGGGTGAACCACGGTAAAACCTATTTTATTTGATTGAATGCATGTGCTTCTTTATTGTCTTCAGTAGTTGTTGATATGCTAAATGAATGAATTGTTATATTTCCTGCGTAATCATAATTGATAGTGTATTGCGTTAATAAGTTAAAATAGAGCTCTCATCATACAGTTCTTAGATCCCCCCACTCAATCCTAGGCTGCAAACACATGAGTATTGCAACCACCCATTAAGACTATCTTGGGTGAGATGGCACAATGCACCCTGTGTGCTGTGTTTCCTTCTAGTTTACCAGGAAGGCCGACAGTTTTAGAGGCTTTGTTGGAACCCCGAACAGACATGAACCTTAGGTCACTCAAGCTGAGGATACAAAATCAGACAAGATATATAAATAACCAACAAATGGTTATGTTTCCATTGGTAGGAATAGTAGAGGATTGAGTAGATGAGATATGTTAAAGATCTGTTAAAAGATACGTAAGATCTGTGGAAGGAGGATCAAGAGAATATTAAAGTAGAGAAGAAAGAATTGAGCCACTAGAAGGGGATGCTGAGACCATGGAATCCCAAAAAAGCAGAGATCAAAAGCTGTCTAAGGACAAAAGAACTAGAGTTTTCACAGAAAGATAACATAAACCCTAGAGTAACACCCCACAAATATCTTGAGAAATACGTGTTTACTGATTTGCATGAAGTATTTTTCTGTGATTTTCCACACTTATTGCAGGAGTGGACAACAAGGTTGAAGGATAACCACGCAAAGAACTAGATTCGATAGTTAGAGTGGACCCCAGTACAGATTGAGCCGTTATAGCAGGGGAACAACAAATTCAACCACGCAGTATATTTTTGGCTCGACAGTATTGTGGCAGGATTTATAACAGAGTTTGCAGTAGATACAGTGAAGTCGTATAGTGCAATGGAGCAAGAGTTTCTATGTGGGCCTCGAGGAAGGTATATTAGATCATTGTATACTTATCTTAAGATACTTCTATACAACAAAGACGTAATGAAAATGGAGTCAGAAGGCCAAACTTCCTTGTGTGCATGGGGGAAGGGGGGAAGCACTGACAGAAAGAGGAGAAATGGAAGGAGGAAAGGATAAGGGAAATAATTAGGAACCCTTGGGCCCAATCATGATGGAAGACAACCAGATCAAGCGGATCATGGTGACAACTGGAAAGATGCATAGTGGAGTACCCTACCAATACAAGGTGAATACCAAGAAGAGAGTCATAGCCACGAGGGAAGGCTTGGCGAATGATGAGAAAGAGGTAGAGGATCTTCAGGCTGTGGAGCAGATTGAGGAAATCATGTGCGCAACATATGAGAGGAAGACGAGAGGTCCAATAATGGGAAGAGAAGGCAACAATCCTATCCATATTAATGTCAATGTGGAACCCATAAACCCATGTGCGAATAATACACCAAAGACAACACCACCGTTTAGACAACCGAATTTTGGAAGAAGAAAGATAGCAGGAAGTACATCTACAGAAGGAACAACAACTGGAGGAGCCAATTCAAGAAGAACTAGTCAAGTATCTACACCACACAGAGGTAGTAGTTCAATGTTCAGAATGGCAAGACACAATCCCACCATCAGGTTACCAGAATTTAAAGGAGAAGCATCGGAGGACCCGAAAAAAAAATTGTTCATCTGTGAGAATATTTGGGAAGAAAAGAAGATCGTAGATGAAGATACTAAACTGGCACAACTAGAAATTACACTAAGGGATTGTGCACTAGATTGGTATATGAGTTTAGCTACAAACAATCCACTAGGGACAACCAGAACAATTGCAGACATCAAGAAATTACTGATAAACGAGTTCCATGAGCCAAGTTCATAAGATCAATACATGAACAAGATGATCGAAATTAGGAAAAAACCAGGAGAATCCATATGGGAAATTGACCAGAGATTCAAGTGACTGAAGGGAAAGTTGAAATATCTCATGACCGATATGCAACATAAGCACATGTTCGTCAATTCACTGCTACCACACTTAAAATACCCAATGTGACAACAAAAGTTTCAGACATAGGCAGAGGCTCTATAGGTAGCCCTACAACTGGAAGAAAACCAGTATCAGCAGAAGGATCTAGCCATCAAAGAATGTAGGGAGGATTTGAATAAATTAATGTTGCAACTAAACTAAAATAAAAGTAAGGACAAACGATAAGTCATTTTGTGTACTACATGTGGGACAGAATGACACCACAAGAACGAATGTCCAACATTCACACAGTATATGGCAGTAGGAATGCCAAATCTGTTACCAATAGGAAGACTATGGTGCGAAATCTGTAAGAAATCGGGCCACGATCCATATCACTGCCCAACGATGCAGAAATACCAGACAGTCCCAAAGAGTTCATATTGCAACTTTTGCAAGTCAATGGGCCACGATGACAAAGATTGTAGAACTATGGATTTTATGTGAGAGAGAACATCAGATGCATATAGAGTGAACGCAGAAATGAAGACTAGGAAAGCCGCACCACAATTTAACCATGTTCCAGCCCCATACAACACTACACAACAACAGTATAATATTGCGCAACAACCATATAATACTGCATAGCCATAGTATAAAACAACACAACCTCAGTACAATACTATGCAGTACAATCAAGTGCCTTAGTATAACACACCGAGAGGAGATCGAGTGAGATACAGAGGTGGAGGACGAGCAAGAGGAGGTTTTGGAAGAGGTAGAGGACCAGTTGTATGTCATGATTGTCAACAACTGGGACATTATGCAAGGGAATGTCCACTTCCACCAACAACATGTATGTATTGTCATGCATCGGACCATGATACAGAAGAATGTCTAACACTATTAGTAAAGATCCAGGAAGAGAGGAACCAGAGCAACTAGAATGTTCAATGGATTTCAGCTAAAGCAAGGGATGAAGGACGAAACATCAACATAGTTACCTGTGGAGGATCTAAAACAGGAAATGATGCAATCCAACAAGAGCCAGTACAACACCAGTGGGTGAAGAATAATTTCTAACCAAGGAAGTAGTTCGACGCATAGAAGGAGAAGGATATATTTAAGCAAGCTAGACAAGAATTTCAAAAGGACGACATTGCATTGACTTCAACTATGTAGCAAAGCAAGGAAGAACCAGAATACGAGATGCCTCTGTTATTGGATCATACCAACGAAATCCAACCCATGGGACAAGAAAGTACAATCAAAGGCTTTTTGCAATCATGTGTAAAATTATTGAATGATCCATCATCTATCAAAATATTGCAAAACATATTAGAAAGATGTAGTATAGAGACGGAAGGAAAACTAGAACAAAAAATAGTCAATCACCTACATACAAGGAGAAGAACAAGTAGGGAGTTCAGAATGAATGCCAACATCAGAGATTTCAACATGGGAGATATCATACTAGATCTAGGATCTGAAGTCAATGTATTACCAAAGAAGACATGGAAATGTATGGGAGAGCCCACATTAGGATATTCACCTGTTCAACTGAAACTAGCAAACCAACACAGAGTCCTACCAATTGGTAGACTGAAAGGAGTGACAATAGACCTGGATGGAGTGCACACTAAAGAAGACTTTGAAGTGATTGAAATAGTGGATGGAACAACACCATATCCAGCGTTGCTTGGTTTGGATTGGGCGTATGACAACCAGGCCATAATCAATTTGAAGACACGAAAAAATGACATTTGATTCAGGTGAATACAGGTTCATCGCGCCATTAGACCCATTATAAGGGGAAAGGTTTGTAGAACCCACTTGCTTAGACTTAGAGGAAATCAACCAGTTGTACATAACAACTGCGCACGATGAGGATTACGTGAACCCAACTGCAGATGGGATACTCAGTTGGCAGATCATTACTTCATGTGCGACAGACTCAAATACCAGTTTAGAGAACTGGCAACAAAGGCTACATGAAGTTTCCAAGAGAATATGTGCACAAATAGACTACGTGGTAATATGGATAGGCACAAAGATAAGAGAACCACCCAATTTCCACAGTAAACGATCTAGAATTATTCTTGGCACAGTACGAAGATGAAGTTTTAGAGAATTAGAGACTCTTATCACTTGATTAGCACTCAATGCCACACCTGCAAGATGGTGGGGTGCACACAAAGAGACAATCACAGATTGGTACCAATGTAAACGATTACTGTGCATAAGGTTCAGTGTGGAATAGCAAAACAAAAAGCAACAGAAGTATGATGGACAGGGGGCACCAGTGGAACACTTGGAGAAGTGAAGAATGTTATGGAGAATGACACCCCTAGAGGAATGGCCCCATCATTTCATACACACTCTAGAGGGCATACCAGCGAATTGGTATACAGACCAAGAACTGTGCAAAGGAACTGTGACCTGGATGGTATTGCAACAGAATTTTACAGTCACTTTTTCATTCGAGCATGAGAACAAAAACATAGATGCATCTCTTAAACAGATAAGAGGGGTGATATTCATCAAGGAACTAGAATTCAAAATCATAGCAAAAGAACAACAACAAAACAAACAAACAATCAAAGAATTGTTTTCATGTTACCATGTGCAGGAGGAAGCACCAGATGAAGATGATCCGCGCAATATTCAGATCGAGGAAGCAGAAGGTGAAAGAGAAGTGGAGGGTCCACCTATAGAATCAGAAGTCATTTTTGAGCCAATCAAGGTGAAGAAAGTCAACATTGGGACAGTTGAGAATCCCAAAATGGCCAACATTGGATATTACTGGGATGAGCAAACAATAAAAATCATAACAAAGTTACTACATGAATATAATGACCTGTTTCCCACAACATTTACAGAAATGAAGGGTATAGCAGGAGAGCTAGGAGAAATTAATATACCACTCAGAGCTAAAGCGAGACCGATCAGACAACGACCATACAGATTGAACCCAATATATAAGCATAAAGTCAAAGTTGAGATTGACAAGATGCTCGAAGCCAGAATCATAGAACCAGTGGAAGAATCAGAATGGATAAGCCCAATGGTAGTTCAAGAGAAAAAACAAGGAGGGATAAGGATATGCATCGACTTGAGGAAGTTAAACGATACATGCCTACATGAATCATTCCCTACACCTTTCACGGATGAAGTGTTGGAGAACGTAGGAGGACACATAGTTTACTCATTCATTGATGGATTCTCAGGCTACCACCAGATCAAGATAGCACAGGAAGACAGATACAAGACCATGTTTTCTACAGAATGGGGATCCTACTAGTACACAGTCATGCCATTTGGACTGAAGAATGCACCAATAATATTTTCTAGAGTAGTCATCGCCACGTTTAAGGAATTCATCCACCAGTTTCTAGAGGTATACTTGGATGATTGGACAGTCTATAGTTTGTTGAAATACCATGTAGAGGTGTTACGACTAATGTTAGAAAGATGTAGGTAGTGACAGATATCATTAAACATAAAAAAATATATATTCAGAACACCGTTTGGGATACTATTGGGCCATATAGTATGAAAACAAGGTTTACTAGTAGATCCTGCAAAGATTGCAATAATTGTTAACTTTCCATCACCAAAAATAGTCTGTCAACTAAGAGAGACATTGGGACACATATGATACTACATAAAGTTTATCAAAGGGTATGCGAAGATTACCATACCAATGAAGAAACTGTTAAGAAAAGATAGAAAGTTTCAGTGGAATCACGATTGTCAACATGGTATGGATATGCTGAAAGAAAAGATGGTCACCGCACCAATACTAGCATTTCTAGATTGGGAGAAAACATTCCACATACATGTAGATGCATCAGCCATAACACTTGGAGCTATCTTGGCGCAATCAAGAGCGGGAAATTTGGATCACCCTATAGCATTTGCGAGCAGAAAGCTATCAAAATCAGAAGAGAACTATAACACCATAGAGAGGGAAGGCCTAGCTATGGTCTATGCACACGCCATTTAAATTGGTATATGGACAAGAAGCAGTGGTGCCATTAGAATTTATGGTAACCAGTTTGTGCATAGCAGCAATTACACACAAGATGGAATGAGGTGCAGTAAAGGAGAGACTAAATCAGTTGATCACCATGAAGGAAGATCAGATCCTAGCAGGGTTCCAACAATACACTTAGAAAGAAAGGGACAAATCTTGGCACGGCAGACACATCAAGAAGAAAACTTTCAAGGAAGGAGATTTAGTGTTGATGTATGACAACAACTCCATTCAACACCCAGGAAAACTCAGAATGCACTGGTTAGAACCGTACGAAGTAAAAACTATCACAGATGGGGGATCTGTACAGTTGAAAGACTTAACAAGTGCAGAACTCAGAGGGATGATCAATGAGAGCTGACTGAAGTTGTACAAGGACAGTCGACCACCCATAACTTGAAAGTCACCGCGCAGTAAAAAAAAAACATAGGATATTAAACAATACCAACAAAGGTACAGTGCACAGAAAGGAGAAAAGGCACACACACTTAGACAAGGCCAATGGCCAGGTAAAAATGGAAACAAGCGGGAAAAGTAAATACGAAAAAAGTACTACTAAACGACGAAGGCATTCGAAATTGAATGTTAGAAAGGACTGATGGGACGCCGCATTAATCACACCAACTGGAGACGATGAAGAAAAAATAAGAGCAAATACAAAGGAACCGCAGGTTCATTGAATCCTTAATAAAGGTAGTGTCTTCGAGAAGCTTCATACGATGCCCATACAAAGCACGAATGCGGGAGCAAACAACTTATTATGATACTAGAAAAGACAGAAAGAGATAGAGCCTACAAAGCATAGAGCAAATTTCACAGAGGTTACAGAGACCATTGAACTTAGTGAATGATCGACATTCACCACCATGGCACCACCCAAGCAAGCAAAACCAAACTAGACTACCAGACACTCTAGAGTTAGAACCAGGGCATAGGTACAATTGCAGGAAAGCAAACAACAACCACCATAGGTCGTCAATGTCGACAAAATCCCATCACCAGATACAACACCAATGAACCCCACACTCATGGTAGAAGAAGCCCAACAACTAGCACTTGAGGGCATGAATGTGGATATGTCGACAGAGGAATGGGAGTAACAGAACCAGGGCACAGGTAGCCGACTGCAACCATATAATCCTGAAGGAGCTTCAAGAGTCAATGGGACGACTACAAATCAGGAAGCAACAGTTGAACCAGACGAATCACAAACAACCATGTCAGGCCACCCATAGGAAGGAATAGTGGAAGATGTCATAGGATGGTCAGAAAATTATGTCGAAGAAATATCGATGGAAGTTGGAACCTCAAGTCAGCCACTACCAAAAAAGGATAAGAAACAGGTACCTAGGTCACCATGCAAGCAACCCATCACATCCATTGTTTTGATGCATATACCATAAGGGGTATGGGTGAAATCAAACTTGCTAGGTTATGTCGAGAAGATAAAATACTTGGACCATGACATAATAGATAGGGACAAGTTCCTGGAGTTCACAAAGAAAGTCTACCTACAGACTGTGGGTCTGGATGCATTTGGGGAACCAGTTAATCAACCACTCCAGTGGGAAACAAGATTGGCAAAGACGGGGATTTTAGGTCTGCTAGAGCTACCACACTTTGGCAAAGGATAGTATGCAAGCAGTTGCATCAAACAATTGATGGAGGTCATACATGGTAGGGATATATGGTTAGACAAGCTTGTCTCGATAGACGTAGAGCTCATTGTGCACATTACAGGGATGCCATCCCGGGGGCATGGATCCCACACAATTTCTCAACTACAAAACAAAGGATAAAGCACTCACGGAAAAGATGAAAAAGAAATACGGCATTGACAGGGGAACACGAGGAATCATCATCAAGAGGATCAATGATGCCGCAACACAAATGGTCGCAAAAATCATGGCCTACAAGCTGCTAAGAAAATGCTGCAAGGAGGAAGTCTCGACTGGGGTCGTCGCAGTTGTAGCACAATGTGCCGAGGGCACCACAGTTAGCTAGGCACCCTATCTTTTGAATTTGTTTCTGGATGACTGCAAGGATGCCCAGGATCTAGGAACATAATTTTATTACTCATGGCTGCTCATGCTGATAGCCATTATGGGATGGAAGGAACCGAAATATGTATTTTTCACCACCAGACCCAAACCTAATCATGGAGAGAGATATTTATCGATTGGCACTGCGTCAAACGCCAAGAACATAAATATGAACGCATCCATATTCGAAGGATATCTACACAATGTACAGGAGGCCATCGCCAACCTCTGGAGAATAACACCACACGCTGTTGTGTACTATCGGGACATCGCCAACTTCAAGGCCACTCAACATGTGATGTGGATACATGAACGGAAGGACCCCAACAAGCAGTGACTACAATTGTGCTACTACATCATGAAGGGCGACATCAAAATGGTTATCAGGGATTGGGAAGACGATTGGAATATTCCAGTCCTCACCCAAGACATACCTACAAGGACATTGGAGGAGGAGGCAGGGTAGGAAGAAACACAGCCTCAAGAAGTCCCAGTGCCCAAGAAACCAAGGAAGGGCCAAACCAAAACAAAGCAGACGAAAGAAGGGGAAGCTAAGACGGAGACCCAGAAGGGGAAGAAGAATAATATGCAGTCAGCCCAAGTACAGCAGAAACAGGCCAAGGCAGTGCAAGGGACTACACCAAGTCCCAATCCACAAGAACCAGGCCTGACTAAGAGGCCAGCTACTCAAATGGGGGGTGTGCGCAAGAAGATGAAGGTGCAGAGAACACCTCCAGAATACACGATCACGGAGGATGATGCAGAAATGATATCCCAGATGGTCCAGGATTGTACATCCAAGGATTTTGAGAATGTTGTGCACCACAGGGACATAATTCAAGAGGATCTGGAAGACATGCAACAGTTCCTTAAGTACATCACAGAATCATAGGAAGTAGGAAACAACATAGGAACACGGTTGTCAACATCACAGACAGGAGAAGAATTTGAAGAAAGTGAGCGAGATACAATCCACACAATACTGCAGTCGAGCGCAACATTCCACATGGATGATATCATGGGGAAGACATCCCTAAAGGACTTAGCTCAACTCCAATTGGTATTGTCGTGGATACCATCCAAATCTCTACACAAATTACAGGTTATTGTTACCCAAGAAGTACAGTCTCGTGCACACACGAACAAAGTCGAATTACAGTAGGAAAAGGATAAACGAGATGCGCTGGAATTGATATATGAGTAGCCCAAGATCAAGACCAAAGAGGAGAGGGAGCACGTGAATGGATTAGAGAAAAAAGTGGTCGAAAATTATGAGAAGATTCCAAAGACCGTGCAGAGGGACGAACTCACAACAACAAAGAAGATTGATCAGATTGTGCAGGCAATCGATCAATATTAGAAGGAGATTGAGAATATCCATGAGCATCTCACACCTACCACTCCACTAGAGCTAAGGGAGCAAAGGAAGAAGGAGGCAACAAAAAAGCTACAAGAGATAGAGCAATAGGTTAGTGCAGCAGCTGACTTGTTCGATAAAGCAACATAGCTTTGGACGAAGATAGAAGAGGATCAGTAAGTCCAGCGGTGGGACAAGAAAGAAGAAAGGATAATCACAACTATCCAGGACCTCAAGGAGAGTCAGAAGACAATTTCCATCATGGAGCACATCAAAGGGGTGCAGGATATGAAGAAAATACAGGCGAAACTCACCACTACGCAAACGCAGAAAAAGGAGCGTCGGGCTCAAATGGAACCACTTCAACAACGAGTAGAATAAGTCATTGCATAGGAAAAGGAAGCCAAGACATATATGGCACAGACCCAGGCAGAGTGTGTAGGGTTGATAGGTGATGAGATTGCAGTACAGACAGTGGACACACTCAAGGAGAAGACTGTGCAGGCTCAAACACAAGTAGCAGAGCTTAAGGAGAAGTTCCAGGCGATCACCAGGGAGATCGACGAAGCACACAAAGGTTAGGTGGCTCGGGATGAGCCATGTGTCAGTGTTGGGGATTGTTGGAAGTAGGCCAAAGAGGAAAGAAATGTGATTTTGGGAAAGAAGGCATACACGAGGGAAGTGACAGCTGGAAGGAAGAGCAACATGCGTGCATGCATGGAAGACCTAATGATGTTAGGGTTAGTTTTTTTGCAACACATTGTAATGGATGAAGAGCCAGAAAAATATAAATATAGATACCTAGGTCTCATAGGGAGATACGGATGCGAGGAAGCAGATGCAATGTAATATTTTTACGTATGACCTAATTTTGTAAGCTAGTGAGCTAGAGAGGACTTAGGAGGGTAGATCGCAGGCTAAGGAGCCTAGTGTGATCTAGTCCGCCTCATAATAGATCTCAAACCAACCGAGAAGATTTGTAAAGTGCATGGCGCTGTAGTTCACAACTACTATAATAAAATAGCTAAGAGCCATATCTTTATGGATGTAGCCCAGGGGGGGTGAACCATGGTAAAACCTGTGTTATGTGATTGGATGCATGTGCTTCTTTATTGTCTTCAGTAGTTGTTGATATTCTAAATGAATGAGTTTTTATATTTCCTGCATAATCATAATTAACAGTGTATTGCGTTAATAAGTTAAAATAGAACTCTCGTCATACAGTTCTTAGATCCCCCCACTCAATCCTAGGCTACAAACACATGAGTATTGCAGCCAGCCATTAAGACTATCTCGGGTGAGACGACGCAGTTCACCCTGTGCGTTGTGTTTCCTTCTAGTTTACCAAGAGGGCCGATAGTTTTAGAGACTTTGTTGGAACCCCGAACAGGCATGAGCCCTGGGTCACTCAAGTTGAGGATACAAACTCATACAGTATATATAAATAACCAACAATAATTAATATATTTAATATCTAATATATATTATATAATAAAATAATAAACATATAATAATAATTAATATATATTATATAGTGTGCCTAATTGTTAAGAACATGTATTTACTCCTTGGATGTCACACGTTCAAAACCTAGAGGGGGTAGGGTATGTATAACCACTAACTCACATGTCTGTTAACTTGTATAATGATGATGATTGCGATGATGATTACAATATTGATGACGATGATGATAAAGATGATGATGATCATGATGATGATCATGAGGATGACAATATTGATGAGAATGATGATGACAATATTGATGAGGATGACGATGACAATATTGGTGACGATGACGATCATGAGGATGAAGATCATGACGATGATGACGATGATGACAATATGATGATGATCATGACAATGGAAATGACAATGATGATGACAATGACAATGATGATGATGATGATGATGATGATGATGACGATGATGACTGCGACAATGAAGATGACGATGATTGTTGTAACATAGAAATGTTTTGTTAAAATTTTCTAATTTCTCACAAAATATTACCAAAACCTACCAATTTATTGTCACCTCAGAACTTCCAACCTAGATATTTCTCGTACTTTATTAGGCATACAAACATTACCAAATTCTAAAGAGGAGAGATCTAAGAACCTTAATTGATATTGGAAAATTTGTTTGGATTGATTCATCATATGAAATTGCAGGTCAAACACATAAAGCAGAGAAAATTTAGATGCACTAGAAGCATTCAAGAAATGGTAAAGGGGCTATTGAACGCCACTCAACATTTCTCTAGAGTGTAAAATGCACCCAACATTTCTCTAGAGTGTGAAAACCAAGAAAGTAACCCAAATGATGGGTCCATCATGTCCACGCAATCTAGAATGTTATGTAACGAACTGCCTCGTTACGACAACCACTCCTAATAATAGGTGCAATTTTTTTTTGTTTTTTAGAAGTGTGTGTGTGCGTGTGTACAAGGAAACAACCACACACAACCTATTCGACTCTGCGTCGCCACCCGACGACGAATACGATGCAACTAGGATGAACGTAAGAAGATGACTAGGACGCACTACACGTAATCACATGCATAAATGATGATCACACGACAAAGTAAAACTGACTGCTAAATACGACTGACCTCCCGCCCATCCTACCCTGCAATGGTTAGGACCTCCAAGACACATAAGCAATGCTCAAGCCCAGGTTCCCATCGATTTTAACCATTTAAGGTCTACATAAGCAATGCTCAAGCCCAGGTTCCCATCGATTTTAACCATTTAAGGTCTCAGGGCTGGCGACTGTTCTGAGGAACATGGAGGTGTCTACATCCCACCCGACACCACAGACCAAGCAACCAACTGACCACAATCAAGTACAACATAAATAAGAAGAACAATTGCGCCCCTTACGGAAGGCGCGTGACAAGGACTCTGGCAACGAACACCCAAGTTCGACATTATCTAAGGGAACAACCACCCTAATACACCAACTGGGTAATTGGTTGTACGTAAATCAATGTTATTGCACCATATATATATATTATTAACCACAATAAAATTACAATAACCCTGCCATGAAACATTAACCATCCTTCATTTTTATCACCTATTCGGACCAAGATTCTTCATTTACAAAACCTCTTATATCCGACAACCACCAAATGATAATGACCTTCCAAGATAAAAACATTTAATTAACGTGAGGAACTCACAATGCGATGTCATCAATAATCATATAGTTCAATAGCAATGCATTAAAATAACATCATACTTAAGGGTATTCATCAATTGAAATTAACAAAATACATCATAACTAAAGGTGGCAATCTGTAAAGTAATTAAAATCTAAAGTGTTAATAATAAAATGGGCCATAATTGGAGTGATAACTATCATCCTTTCAATGACGACAATTTAAGCTAGAACTTATTTAAGGGTGTCAATATCTAGAACTACATCATAAGTAGGTGACCTTAATTCAGACGCAATGTTTTACATCAAATTAAGAATGGCAATTCTATCATAATCTAACAAGTTTAAATGACAATAACAAAAAGGGGCACTAATTGAATGCCCACTATCATTGTTCAAAGATGATAAGTAAAGATAACTATTAATTTAAGGAAGCCAATATATGTGTTACATCCTAATTTAAGGTGGCAATCTATGAATTAATAAATTTACTATAACATTAAATAAGTAAAAAGGGCAATATTGGAAAAGGCCACTATCAATATTACAATGAAAATAAGTAAAGGTAACAATTAATTTAAAGAGGTCAATATCTGGATTACATCATAAAATAGGTTACATCAATTGAAATAACAATATACACCCTAATTAAGAATGGCAACCTATAAATAATAATATGTTTAAATAACAATAACTAAAGGGGCATTAATTGGAATGACAACTGTCAATATTATAATGACAATAAGTAAGGATAATAAATCATTTAAGAAGTCAATATAAGGATTACATCATATTCCACATTGTGGTGACTTTAAAGCCCATAAAGTTACGACCATATAGTGATGGCCATTAAAACGACCCCATGGTAGTAATGTTCCAAATTGCAAGTATAATGCAAGTTACCAATTGATTCGGCCTGGCAGGTTATAACCATTAAATAATTATCGATTGATAAACAACTAGATAACAATAACTCCTTTTAATATATGGCAGTTAAATGACGATTTTTGCAAATAGAAAAATTATAAAACGTCAATCTAAAGTAAAGGCTGTCAGTGGTTAAATACAGTAAACGAGGCATTAATAATTTCAAGAGAGTGAGGCATAAGTATCAGGAGAACAATACACTTGGCTTCTGCCAAGAGCAATCACCCAGCGTGAATAATTACGCAAAAAAAGGGGTAAAGATAGAAATGGCTGCTAGGTAAAGGCACTAATCTCAGGGCGAGGGTTAACACAGGGTTTTAATGCAATTCCAAAAATCCTTTACTTGAATCGACCTATAGCCGTTGGCGTTGGGCTAGCATTTAACAACAACGTGCTCCATTAATTTGGGTAGCATTAGACGTATTGCGTTAATGAAGGGATGTGGTCAGATACAGCGCACGCCAGTGGTAATCCACCGTTTACCCACGCAGCGGCAAGGAGGGAAATAAAATCCGTAACCAGGCTCAATATGAAGGCAGAGATCATTAGTATTGTATCTGCTCGGTGTCGGTGTTTATGCTCATGGTAAGAATAGTTCCTCATCAAGAAGAAAAATTTCTAGGAATAGCGGGCTCTACGCGAGTGATTCACATCTTTCTCATCGCTAATTAAAAAGGTTAAAAAAAATCCCAACCGATAAGTTTTCAAGAGCGATCAGTGGAAAAAAGATTGCGTCTGGTAGTCGCGATTCAATAATGAGAATGTAACAACTCAATAGTCTAAGTGGTCTTCTGATCACGGTAACAATATTGAAAGAATTAGAATTGTATGCTTTAATTTATGTTTAAGCATGAAAAATACAAAGAGATAGTCGCGCAGTCGAGCATAGGCTGTAGTAGCTTGAAGTTTTAATTGTTTTGGTGAGCGAGCCATTGGAATATCCCATATCTTCCCACAACTAGCGTTAAAAAGACTGACATCAAAATCAGAATGCATTTACAACAATTGTGCACTCAGGGGTGACACGAAAAGTCCACGGGGTGTATGGAATGCCAACATTTAACCAAAAACGCCCCGGGCAAGAAAAGAAACGCCCACGGGATTACTTCTGCCCACAGAGGATGAAACCCCGCAATAAGTTAAGGAGAAGGCCCATGGTAAAACTGTCACTGTAAATAAGAACGCCCAGAATAAAAAGGGGAAATACTCACTGTAAAACCTAGAAGCCCCGACTGAACACACACTGGCTGAAACAAATGCAACGGACCCAGAAATTCAAATGCTACGCACAAAGAAGACAACGCCCGTAACGAAATGCCCACAATAATATTAAACGCCAGTGGCATCATAAAAACGCTCAGAACAAACCCAACGCAGAGCATGTTCATTTGTAAATATAAACACCGGTATAAACCACAGGCAAGAAGGATTGCAGAGCCACTAACAGTAACCACTAAAACGACAGTCCATAAACTAAGTTATACAAACCCTGGAACTACCAGTGCATACAGTAACCATTCTACTCTACAAATTAGATGAGTGTACCTGGTCTTCCACCCGCTTGATGACATTCGTGCGATCCACATACTCCTGCCCCATTCCACTCCCGCTTCTGCTTGCCGACAACAACGAACTCACCGGTACCTCCCAGCCAAACGCTAGGGGTACTCTTCTTCCCCCTCAGCCCCCCGAGCCGCAAAGGGGCCACACACAACCAGAGAGTCACTAGCTCCTCAGCTCACCTCCAAGGCTGAGCTACCACTCAAAATGTGCTGAGGCTTCCCAACTCCTACCAGAAAATCAGTCAGTCTCTCTTCTCTCAGCATAGCAATCCAATCTCAGCCAAAAATCCCTTTCTTTTCCCCTCTCCCATCCCTTTATCCCCTCAAACCCTAATTCTC
>CBVK0100184003.1:0-21744 GCA_900067695.1 Picea abies
AGATCGGTCTCGGCATTCCTGCTGAACCGCTCTTCCGATCTCACCTCTTTCCTATTACAATGAAAGATTTATCCTTAAGATGGTTCATGAGCTTAGGAGAAAATGCAATCCTCTCTTGGGATCAGATGAAAGACACATTTTTATGGAAATACCAAGACTATTATAAGGATAATGCTAAAAACGATAATTTTAAAATGCAGCAAACAAAAGATGAAAGCCCTGAAGACTACTTAGAAAGGTTCTTATACAACTATCAGAAATAAAAACTATTCACCACAGACCCAACTATAGTAAGAGCTATATTCTTGAAAGGACTTAGAGATGAATGCATAGAAGTTTTAAACTTGTTTAGTTCAAGAGATGTACACCAAAAGCCTTTTCCAGAGATTGCAGATTACTATAGAAGATACTCAAGAGGACAAGCTAAAACAAGAAAAGGACCAAGAGATTCTTTTAGCAGAAATACAAAACAAAGCTCAGGGACTATCACTAGAACTAAGTTAGGAAACTTATTGGAGAACTTTAAAATAGACATCTTGAGCAAAATCAGTAACTAGTTAGATACTCTAAAACTAAAAAAGAAACAAGAAGAAGAGGTTTCCTTAGCAATATTTTGTCATATATGTTGAAAGAAGCATAGTGAGAAGGAATGCCCATTAAATGTCATAGAAATCTGTGGCCTGTGTACACTAGAACACCCCACATCTGAGTGTCTAACTTTGCTTGAGCTAGAAGCCATGTATAGGGGAGGAGGAGTCTCACAAGAGAAACCATACCCTTCCAGAAGACCTTGGAGAGCCCAAAACCCCAATACATTTTATGACCCTAATGAACAATATCAAAAACAACAATGGGGTCCTTCTCCAATGACCTATCCACAATGGACACCTCAGCAAGCTCAAACTCAACCTTGGCAACAAGGTTGGAGGGGACCTATATATGGAAATCCCTCTTACCCTACATATCCACAGTATGCTGCAAACATTTCCCAATTACTACCTAGATTCAACCCACCACATATGCAAGCTTTATTCCCACCTCCTATACAACAAAAATTTACAACCCCCTTGAACCCCAACTAGTAGCAGCAAGCACCTATAAATGCCAATCAACAGCCATAAAACCAAGCTACCCACAACCCTCTGAAACCGACAACAATCCCTAGCCAACCAATCCCTAACCCCAATAATCGAACCACCCACCCGGTGAAAAATACATAATTTCAATCCTTTCCCACCTATGAAATTCAACTATGATCAGGGAAAGTTGTGAACCAATCAAATCCTACAGTAATAATTTAGGATGAAAATGATAATCATTCTGAGAAAGAAAACACTCAAACCACCCCTACAGAAGAAGAGAATTCCCCTCCTATTCCAATCACTTCCCAGTCTGTACAAGTACCTCAACAAATTAATCTCCCACCCTACCCCGAAAGACTATTAGTGAAGAAACCTAACCCACCCTTGCACAGAGATATAGAGGATGAATTACGAAATGTATGCATAAAAATACCTCTGCTGCAAGCCATTAAGGATATTCCCATATATGAAAAAATCATAAGGGATCTTTTCATTAAGAAACCAGAAAGGAAGAAGAAGGAACCTCCCCTTGTTCAAGTGGTGGGACAATTATTTGAATTTATTTATGAAATTCCATACAAATATAATGACCCTGGAAACCCAGTAGTCACTATTGAAATTAATGGTATTTATTTACCAAACACACTCATTGATTTGGGTGCAACAATTAATGTAATGCCTTTTGAAACTATGAAAAAGCTCCAAATCAACCAGTTAAGACCAACCCAAACCATGATAGAATTGGTAGATAAGTTAGTCATTAGCCTTGTAGGAAGCCTAGATGATGTCATAATCACTCTAGCTTCTTGGGAATATCCACTAGACATTTTATTCATATATTCTAGATCATCCTCCATGTTAGAAAAAAAGGACCGCGGAGCAATAAAATAAAACAAATGCAGAAAGAAAACACAGAAGACACACAATACAAGAGAGACACAGATTTACGTGGTTCACCCAGTGTGGGCTACATCCACCAGAGAAATTGCCAGGTCCTTCCTTTATTATTATCCAGCAAATGAAAGGATACAACCTACAACAAAACCCATTGTAACTTCATCTTCTTTCTCTCACAGTCTCCTCTCTCATAATACAATATTCACCATCAACCATAGCCACAATACATTACCCTCATAAAAGAGGGTTTCCTTCTAGGGAAAAAAACCCTAACATAATCTCTACCATTAGATCTACGACCTCATAATGAACGGTCTAGATTTACAATGAAATTACAATATACTTTTATAAGGAATTTTTTTCTTTAGGGGCTTCACCCCCGAACCCCCATTGGGGGACGCTACCCCTGAACCCCCGCTGGGGGCCCGATTTCCCCTAGACCCCCCAACCGGGGGGATAGGCCCCCCGGACCCCGTAAAGGGGGTACCCCCCCTCTGCACTCCCTCGCGTGGAAGAGTGTACATACTTCTGGGGTGTAAATACTTCATGGGGTATAAACATGGATAAAAGTAAAAGACCTATAAATCAGGAAGATAATCAGGCTCCACAACCAACACTCCAAACCAAGACACCATGTGGTTCTTGGCCACATTTGGCTAGCCATAGAAGATGCCTTTATTAGCTGTTGGTCTGGTGAGATGACTATATCGAATGGGACCCATAGCCAAAAACTTTTTCTCTTCCCTCCTGCCTAGCCGACATAAGAAATACATGTTTGGTTAGAAAACCCTTATGAAGAGGAATATTGTATCAAACCCCTGTTAACACTTGAACAAGTAAGAGGAATGCAAGAAGAATTGGATGAACAAGTCTTAAGTTTATTTTTGGCTGATACAAATTGCATTAAATACCTGAGGTCTTTTGCATAATTTTCACACATTTTTAGTTCCAAATTTCAACAAACTTGGCACCCTGATATCACTCAATTATATTCTTTACCACCATCTTCCATAGAAAAGGAAGAAACTACTGAACTTGTTGAGATTATCCTGGGAAAACCTCTTTATATCAACTCTAGTTTAGAACTAGAACAAAAGACGCAAGTAATTGAAATGCTCCAAAGACAATGTTAACGCTCTATAAATTTCCTAGAGGTTGTCAGAAAAGAAGAAATCTACGGGAGGTAACTTTATCGAACCACTTCGAAGCTAGGATCTAGCCCTACCAGCTTTAGAGAGGGATCTCTCTATATGATTTAGATATGTTTCAAATTTGAAATATTAGGCTAGATAAATAAAATATGTTTGTTTTGTTTGTTTTAATTTTCGTCGGGTTGGCTGAGAGAGTTTACACATCCATTGGGCTATGGGGTCTGTATCATGAGAATAAAATCTAAACCAGAAAATAAAGAAACCTTTAACAGGGTGAGATAATCTAATAACTGTATTCTTTTAGCAGCATAAATGAGGAATAACAGAAAAGGTGAGAATGTCAATTACAACAAAGAAGCAATTAAGAATTTCTTTATCGTAAAATCAGAAGATGAAACACTTAAATCTTTTAAAGTTAGAAATAGGGTATACAAAGATAAATACTGCAATGTTCATTACTTTAAAAGATTATATTTAGCAAACCGTGTGATAACTAAGCGAGAATAACATTTAACTTAGAAAGGAAAACATCACCAGTGAATACACGCAAGAATCCTATAAAAATGCCTCTTTGTATTAATAGAAGATCTCTTGAAAAATATTACAGTCTGATAGCTCGTAGGGAATAAAGATCAACCCTCAATACTTTGAAAAGTGAAGTATTTATAACCCAAAATTACAAACGATCCTGTCATTAAAGATCAGGACGTGGTAAATCTATTTTTAGCCTAACTAACTTAACAAATTACAAAAATCTAGGAAACTTGTTTGATGATGTATCACAACTGCATGCTATTTTTTGGGTGAACCGTTGGTGAGGCCTCTACATGACCTCATCTGACTAGATAACCGACTGTTCTAGGACAACTCATCTACTACTCAATCAGGTCACAAAGCTTTTCCCATCAAAGATGACTGGGAATGCTGACTTTGAGTAACCTTCAGTAGACTTCATCCATCTCTGTGTACTTGGAAAACATAGGCTTGGTGATGAAGATGTACCAGATCTCATGTTGTATGCTGATGTCCAACTGAAGTGCATCTAGGAATGCCTTTCTATTGATGCTTCCTTGAATTCCTGAAAACTTTGAACTATCCTTAGCCACATCGGCTAGTCTCTTTTTGTAATATGGGAGTGTCATCAATTTGTCATTTATAACCTTCAGACCAGGAAGACCTTTCTTCTATAGAGCCTCAATCTTGATGAAAAACCTTTGTACCCCTATTTCCATGGCCTGAACCTTTTCTTCCAGCTATAGCATCAGTCCTCTCTTGGTCAAGACTCTTTTGACCTCAAGGATGGTTTATGTTCTATCCTCAATTCTCAACTCTTCTAGCTCCTCTCTGGTTTTAGAATTCAAGAATTTGATGATTTCATTAGCCTGTGTGGGCATCTCTCCCAGTTTTGATTTAATCTTCTTGATGGCTTGTTTACTTCTCTGCAACAATTCATTTTGCTCAAACATAATTTGTATCATTGGCCATATTTCATTCATAGACTTGGTGATGTCTGTCCAGACAATTTCTTTGACTTCGGCCAATGTTTTGCTTGCCACTGTTTGCTTCCAAAGCTATTGTAACTCTTGTTTGAGATGGTATGACACTTGTTTTTCCTTGGAGTAGCTGGTTTGGTAGGAATATTTGAGTTCCTAAAGGTTCTCAATCTCCTTTTTGAGCCTACTAATCTCTGTGTCCTGCAGGTTCATCTCTTCCATAGATTTTGCCAATTCAACCGTCTTTTCCAGAGACGTCAGTGGATTCGCCAATGAGAATTCTACTAGTGATGCTGTGTTCACTCCTGAGAGTGAAACTACACTCAATGGAATGACTTCCATGTGTTTCAACTATTTTTTCTCTTTCACTAGCTTCTCCATCTCAGCTTCAATTTCCTTCAGTTGTGCATTCTACTCCATGATTAACTTAAGCATCTCATCTTTTTCTCTTTCTGTCTCTGCTATTTCCTTTGCCTGTGATTTTACTATTGGTGGTAGCTTCAATTGTTTCCTCAAGGATGATATGTCATCATTTTTCTTCTTGATCATCTCCTCAACTGCTTTCACATTTGAGGGGTCGTACCCGATCTTGAGGACCAGTTCCTCCAGCGTTTTGATCCTATTATCCTTGGCAAAGGATGATATTTTCTCCAACTTAAACTATGTCTGGACATTGTTCAGAGACACTTGCAACCTAGAGGCAGTAGTGGAAGCATGTGCCAGCATGGAGAAAACCATTTCTCTAGTTTTTCTGTGCAAGTCCATTTGATCGACAGGATGCACGTCCTTGGTCTAGAATTCAAAGGTTGCCCTTTTATAGTCGGTGATTACCTTTGGGTTCGCCACCTGTGCTTGGAGAAATGCCATGTGCATTTTTCCTTTCTCTGTGTCAAATGTCGATAGAATCCTGTGTTGTGTAGTCGACATCTTCTTCTAGAATTGGACGTATGTGCTACTTGTTAGAGTCTAATTCTTTTTCTTGATCAGGTTGTATTTCTCAAAAATACTCAGCTTCGGTCTTGTCTTGCCTGGATGGTTGATTGGTGGAGTATCTGTAGGCTTCTTTGGTAACACTTTGGTTATAATCTACTTGCCACTTGTATTGAGGAGCAATTGATCAACCTATGTCACTGTAGTGGATGGAATTTCCTTTTCTCCAGCTAGGTCAGGAGCCAGACTGGTTTTTGGCCTCTTGGTATGCAGTCAAAATTATTCTAATGATACTTCAGTGACAGGAGGTGATAGATCTTGCCTAGGCATTTTCTCCTTTGGAACCTGTGGTGTGGTTGTCTATGATACAGTGACCAAGAGGTCCTGTTGTTCTGTTTCAACCAAAGTATTTGGTTCCCATCCTATCTGGTTTGCAAATTTTTCTACCTCAGGCCTAGGTTCATGGACATACAGGATATTATTGTTTTTTATCCTCATCTCTGAAATGATCCCGCATGGATCATAGTGCCATGTGAAACTCACAAAAAAATTCATTTCCTTTAACAACCTATCTGCTTCCTCCCTGGCACCTCGACTGTTGCAGATGAAAGACCCAATCTGCCCTTTGATTTTGAGTTGTTGCTTCATCTTTAAAGACACAAAATGAATATCATCCGAGTTTATCATCTGCCTTATGTATTCCAAGGAAAAAATTATGACAGGTAAGTATTTGGGCATTTTATATGGGGCCAACTCGCACCCATAGACTCTGATCTCAGTGTGATTTTGGTATAGGTACCAATCACCAGTCTTTGTATGATCCGAGAGATGTAGAATCCTCTGAACTTCATCATTAATCCTAGATTCAGGTCTTCCACTGAGCATACTCACCACTGGATAGTAGAACTGATCGATGAACTACTTGAAACTGAATTCCATGGAGTTATGTCTAAGCAGGTAAGTCCATGTGGTTACTTCCTGGGGTTTTCCATCTCCTTGCATCTTTTGCATGGAAAAAGAAAATTTGTCTACTTGGAAGAAAATGAACAGGTATGCCAGTATTGAACAATACCAAAACATTCCTTCCATGGAGAAATTGATGAATTGCTCGTGAATGTTGTTTGCCACGAATGTGATGAAGTCAAATTGTGTTGTGGGTTTCTCATCGGTGGAGAAAATAGAAAAAAATCACAGAATGGGCTCATCTACCCATTGATCTGAATAATAACCCAACAAGATGCATAGGGACATGATAACCCAGTTTCCTTTGGTTGAGAACATGGAGGAAGGATAAGGGGGATTTGTAGTGGGGAGCTGAGTGGACTGTGGAAGAAAAAGCTCAAATATTTGAGCTCTTTGAGGAAACTGTTGGAAATGTTTAACAGGTAGCATATGCTTGTCATTGATGGAAAGTACAACAATGAAGATGGCATGGGTACAGGAAGAATGTACAAAGGATTGTTGGCATGTTTTACAGGCAGCGTAGACTTGTCATTGATGGCAAGTACAATAGTGATGATGGCTTAAGTACAACAGTGAAGATGGTAGGATCAGAGTGTGTATGTGAAGACTCTGCAGAGGTGCAGAAGTCTAAGAATACCTTGGGGATTCAGAAGTGAAAGCTCAGGAGGAACAACGTCGAGGAGCACATGCGCAGCAAAGCTCAAGATACAGGAATTCGTAGAAGAGAAGAAAGACAGAGATCCACAGTCGTTGGATCTCATTCAGAAATCCCATCAGCCGTCAGATCGGACAGGAGCTGCACGAGGTTTACCATCGGGAAAAGCCAAGGTGAAATCCAGAAAGAACAAAGGCCGTCAGATCTGAATGAAGACAATGAAGAGGAGGACAAAGCCCAGTCGTTAGATCCAAGAACAAGACCTGACCATCATCGGATCAAGGATAACCTGCACGCTCTTTAAAGTACAAGGAGAAGTGGGAGTAATTGCGATGTGCAAAATCGCGATCTAATTTGAGCTATCGAGATATAGGTTGATATGAACCGTTGATTTAATTCCTTATCAGAGTTTCATGAATCAGGATTTTGAAATGTCCAATTCACTTGACAACGAGAAACCCGAAATTGCGAAATGCGATTTCATGATTTAATCGCAGTCGCTAAAGTTAGAAGTGATCTGGACCGTTGATTCTCTGCATGGAGTATCAGGGATCAGGGATTGGGACTTTGAAATGTCAAAATCTCTTGACAACAAGAACCACGAAATCATGATATGCGATTTCATGATTTAATTGCAGCCGTTAAAGCAAGAATGAGATCTGGACTATTGATTTTCTTCATCGGAGAATCAGGGATCGGAGGATCGGGAATTCTGTAGGCATGTGCATGGTGACATTGAAAACACCAAAACCCTGATGAGAGGTTTGACATAGGTCATGTGTTGATGGTCATATGGGCCAAGGCCTATAGCCAGCAGGGCTAGCGCGTGGAAAGGGGCGCATCGGCATCGGGGATCAAAACTTTGAAGTGACAAAGTCACTTGACATCAGGAGTGCCGATTTCGTGAAATGAAAAATCGTGAGTGAATCTGGACCGTTAGATCCATAAATGATCAGGACCGTTGATCACAGCCCGTATCGGAGTATCGGGGATCGGGATTTTGAAATGCCAAAATCTCTTGACATCAAGAACTCCGAAACCGTGATATGAAATTTCCCAATTTAATCACAGCCGTTGGATAAGAAGTGATCTGGACCGTTGATTTAACTTCTTATCAGAGTTTTGGGGATCAGGATTTGTAAGTGACAAAAACTCTGATCGCCAAGAGTGCCGAAATCCTGATGTGGGAAATCCTGATTGGATCTGAACTGTTGGATCAAGTATTGATCGGAGGGTCACTGTTCTCTCTCACAGTTAACTACTTAGTGTGGATTCTATTAGAAAAATGGACTCATGATTGCAAATCAGTTAGCATTTCAGTTGGCCTTTCAGTTTCTTGGACATATGTCTTTCTTTTGCCTAAGGAAATGGGAAGTGGAACCGCCATGGGGGTGTGTATAAAATAAAATGAGAAAGACTGTCTAAGGTTGGCTATTCTGGAGGAAAAAGAGCTTGTAATTGAAACAGAAAGGATGAGCTTGATTGTTATAGAGAAGACGAAGAGTCTCAACTGCCAGAGAGGCTGAGGAATCATAGCATAACACCCAATGATGTTGAACGCATGGGTAAACTGCCAGAGAAGCTGAAGAGTTACCATGATGATCAGGCAGAGCACTTGAGAGGTGGAGGATATCGGGACGGTGTGAGAATGCAGAGGGATTGCACACATTGCATGTATGAGGTGCACAGAAGCTATAAGAACACGGTACAGAGAAGAGATGGGGCTGTTGTTGCCATCTGAGTTTCTATGGTAGCTGTTATTGAAGGTGATTCATGTGTGAAGAAAGGGGGAGAGTACAACAGCTGAATTGCACAAAAGAGGAACTGTGGAGTGAATGGACATGATGCACAGAGCATAAAAGAATAAGAGCAGACAACGCAAGTCATGTGTGCAGAAAGGCAGTGATGCAGACAGAGAAAGAAATGGAGTAGAATAGTGATGAGTCTGGTAAGCCATTGTTGAACATTATATCACTGTAATAAGTTTCAATAGCAAATATTTATATTCTAGGGAGGTAGGGAGGTTCTAGGGAGGATTGTTGTCCTCATAGGTTCAAGTGGGTGCTTGAGGACAGGGAGTTGTAGCTTCCATCTGGTTGCAGCTAGAGAAACTAGGGTGGCAGGGTGGTGCAAGGGATAACTCTTGTTCTCTGTTATATAGGTTGGTGCCTGTATGATTGGAAGTTGGTGCTTCTATCCAATTGGTGTTGGAAACACACAAGGAGTTGGTGCTTCCTTCTAGTTGGTGCTAGAGAAACCAGGGAGTTGGTGCTTCCTTCTAGTGGGTGCTAGAGAAAACAGAGAGTTGGTTCTCTCAGCAAGTTACAGCTTGCAAAACAGAGGTTGTATCCTCATTATGAGTTGGTGCTCATATGTATGATAATGTAAAGAATGAAACTATTACTTATCATATAAAGAAGAAAAGAGGTTTTTACCCTGTATGGATTTCCTCAAGAAATATATGTCTCTGTGTTTCTCANNNTGCATTATTGTGATCATCATTTAGTGTTTCAGCAAAGAGTTTAAAAGAAGAATAATTGTTTAATCATGGGGACAATTGATTCACCCCCCCCCTCTCAGTTGTCCAACATAAACGACAACTTCTGGTATATCTCTATGATAATCTCGAGGTTAAAAGGTGAGGTGGAGTTGACTTGAGATATTTTCATCATTTGGTCGATGGTTTCTGGCGTGATGAGGAAAAGAATTTCCCCAGATGAGGATACGATGGCTATTTACTCAGGAATATAGTGGGCTTGGCACTTGAGGGTGAAATATGGGAAATGGTGAATCTGGGGGAAGAGATACAAGGGTAGGTTGTGTTAGCACTCTGTAATTTTCCCAAGGCTATGCAGGCATTCACAGAGGCAACATCAAAACCACTTTGAGTCTTGGATCTAGCCGTCCAAGACTCAGAGAGGGATCTCTCTATCTGATATAACTTTGGTTGAAGAGATATTAGGCTAGTTTATGGGTTCAGTGTTTGGATTTTTTAATTGGTTTGGTTGGAGCAGGAAAAAAGGGCCATTGGNTTGGTTTGGTTGGAGCAGGAAAAAAGGGCCATTGGGCTATGGAATCACTGTAACGAATGATCAAAAATCCATGTCAATAGTCTAATATTTGCAGGGAAAGGTAGACAAATCACTGGATCCTTTAATTTAAATGAAATGGGTGAGACAAAACAGGTCAGGAAATCCAATTAAACATAGAGAAACTAAGAATTTTGAGTTTAGTCTTCAGTGGAAAACATAAAAACTATACCAAGCTAGAGACAGAGGGTGCATTAAAACCAATTTTGTTCTTAATATTCTTGGAATAATTCAGAGGAAGACATTAATTATGATAAGTTCTTAATATTCTTGGAATAATTCAGAGGAAGACATTAATTATGATAACAAAGAAACACATTAACATAGAGGGATGCACATCACCAGTCGAAATAGTCACAAGAATCCTGCAGCATAGCACTGTCTCATTGAATTGATGAAAAAACAAAAAAAAGCTCAACGAGCTGTTTTACAAAATTTTAAATCATGGTCCTCGACTGATCAACTCTTTTACATTAAAAATAATCTCTATAAATAGGATAGGTCTCTCCATCAATTTGTGTGAGTCTTTTTTAACCTCCTCGGCCAAAAATAGCCACAAATCCCCCAAAATCTGGAACTATCCGCCATGAAAGACGGGCCTAATTTCTGCAAAAAAGGGGTCCAAACAGACATATGTTTCTCTTCAAAGTTGACACCTGGGAAAAATATGAATGAGGTTATTAAATATGGGCATGTTCTAAACAAAAGACTCCTTCGGTTTTGTCAAAATCGTCCCCAGCTGGCCATAACATCTTTCGCAAAATCATGACTGTAACGGAAAAGTGAAAATCTGGAAAAAAAGGGCCTCGAAGACGGCTTTGATTATCCCTTCTCATGGCACCTATGAAAAAACTGAGAGAGGTTTTTGTTCTTCATCCCGTTACAGATAAAAATGTCTCTTGGTTTATTAAAATTAGTTTTCATTTTCCCAGAAACGGCCTCGGACAAAGACATATTGAACAAGTGAAAATAGGTGAAAAAATGAGAAAAGCGATTTTTTTTTTCGGGATGGGTGGTATTCCAGACCCCCCTGAGGTGGTAAGATATTTTAGGAGAGGGGGGGGGGGTCCCCCCCCCCCCCCCTCTCGTTAAACTCTGGATGGTGAGGGGGGGTTCGGAAAATTCTTTATCCGTTGATTTGCTTTATGATGTGATGTATGCATGGAGGTAACATGTTTTAATATTTGGGTTTTAATTCTAATGTTTTGTGATACATGTTTTAATATTTGGGTTTTAATTCTAATGTTTTGTGATGTGTTAAGCTTTATTGTGTTTTCTTTTTTGTTTCTTTTTTGTTTGTTTTTTATTATATTTTATGGTTTTTTTTTTTTATTATATTTTATGTTTTGTTTTGTTTTATGTTTTTGTATTTTATGTTTTATTTATTAAGTTTTAATTTGTTTTAATGTTTTTTTTTTATTTAATTTGCTTTGTGTTTTTTTAATATTATTTTATTTTCAATTCTTTTTAATTTAATTTTTAATGTTTTATGATTTGTTTTATTTGTATTATTTTTTAATTAATCAAATTCTAACCTAATTACTAACTTAGAGTTTTAACTTAATTATTAATTAATTAATTAATTAATCATTAATTAATTAATTATTAACTAGTTATTTATTAGCTAGTTTAACCTATTCTAACTATACTAACATTACTATTATTTAATCTAATTAACTTATTGTTATTTTTTTCTTTAATCCTAAGTTCATTTATTCGTGAATGGGTTGCGTGAGAGATGTGGTTCCGGAACGAAAAGACAAGGGAATGAGTGGCGCCGCATGGATGAAGGATGCAGCAGGGTGATGGGGGATCGAGAAAAATGAATGGATAGGAGAAACAGGATCAACCGAGCCAGACTTTGTCATCACGAGAGAAACGCCAAATCAACAGTCGAAGAATCGAGTTACCTATGATTATAGGTGCCCAACATAGGCTCCACTTGGGGATGGCAGCTTCTTTCAGGAGGTGTCAAGAACTACGGACCTCTGAACATGTAGACTGGTGTTTTATCCATTGGGCTAATGCCAAAATCTTATTCCGCAACCTGTACCTATTTTGATCTTGAAACTGAAACCAAACTAAGATAAACATTGTTGAAAAAGAGATGCTCAGAATGTTGAGCTTATTTGAAACTGCTACCTACCGTACACTACTGATAATTTCATCGTTCTAAATGATATAATAATGCCAATGCAACCAATCAAGTATTTGTTGAGACCAAATGATTGTTTGACTGCTCGTTAGCACAGTGAAAAGTGCAGCTTGACCTTTTGCCCATCGACTCAAAACTGCAAAGTGAAAAGGCCACTATTGAAAACGTGATTGATATTTACCATAGAGACCTCAACAATCTTGAAGAACAAAAGTACTGCCAGAGATAGATTGAGGCTCTATAGTGAAAATATTCTCCATATAGGTAGCTATAGGATCAAGGTAGAAATGACATGTTCCTTGATTTTTGGATGGCATCTCTGGCACTGTATCTATGTTATTTTCATCCACATGCATTTCCTGACATGGTTGCAACTACTCTGATGGGCTTTGTAATGTGACTTCTACTGAAAAAGACAATGAAGTTGACTGCCTGATCATGTCAATATCATAAAAAAAAATTATCCCATAGCTGGATGATGGAAAAATACTTTGACAACACAAGTCATCCAACACATCTGATACTGGATCCTATTGAAATTGAACTGACTGATGTATTGGTTCCACAGAAACTTCTTGATTTTTTGTGTATTTATCCTTTAGCATATACTCAAGATTATTTTTCAAAAACTGAAATGAATTAAAGCATAATGGTATAGGGTTATTGTGGATTAACTCATAATTTGTCTCAGGCTCTAATCTTTCATCAAGAATTTGAAAATCAATGTAGGTCAAGGGCTGCGATTCTGGGTTTAGAACAACCTCCATATCCTTAATGGCATCTTCAACTAATTGATTAGAGAAATTTTTGTCTTCACTATTTTCAACTGGCCTAGAGTTTCTTTTCAGAAATTGAAAAGATGAAAAACATAAGGGCAAAGTGTTTTCAATTACTCTGAGATTTTCTGCACTTCGATCCTTGCTGTCATAATTTCCATGTGCAGATTGATTGTCATATCTAATATGTAACTGATCTTATTCCTACCAACAACATGTTGTTGGTTTCTCTGAAAAGTCAACCTCTATTTCAGCCTCATGATCATCATTATACTGGTCACACTTGGGTAAATCATCCATGGATGAAATGCCATTGAACATGCATATCATGTCAGGAGAATCTTTCACCACTCTCTGATTTTGAACTTCATCTTTGACTGTATGGTGAATGGAATACATGAAAGAATCATTATCCAAACTATGGTACCAAGGGTGAACAGAAAAATGTTTGGGAACTATGACCATTTCTTTCTCTGAAATCAATGGAACATGATGTCTTTGGATAGCAAGCTCCTCTTTTATGCTAATCTTCTGCATCATCTCTTCCATGGTGCTGGCTAGAATGTCTAGTTTAGCTTCTGAAGATTTCAGTTTCTCCTTTTCTTTGTTCTTTACTTTTGACCTTTTGATCAACAAGTTGTCCTCCACATCAACTACAAACTTATGCATTTCTTCAATACTTACAGTGTTCCTTTCTCTTAACTAAAATGTCATCTCAAGATCGAAGGCATCTGGGTAATGCAAGTGAGTTGAATCTGGGGGTGGCCTCATATCAACAGGTATTGCATGATATACCTTATTGAATCTGGCTGAAAACTAATGTATTGTTTCCCCTGGCTTTCTTTTCAAGTGGTCATACTCTTCTAGGATGAGGAAAACATTTCCCATGACCACCCATCTATCTAGGAAAACTTGCATAAATTGATGAAAATTTCTGATATTTGCAGCTGGCAGATTTCTAAACCAATTCTTAACTTTTCCTTGCAAAGATAGGGAAAAAATTCTGATACAGACATCATCATCTATGACCTTATAAAGGTCAAGGAAATCCTCAAGGTTTTGAATATTTTTTTCAGCAATGATCTTCCCATTTTCTCCATCAAACCTGGGCATATTATTGATGTAATTGACAGGGAGGTCATGGAGAATAGAAGGAAAATCTAGAGGCTTGTATTGGTCTGGGACTTTTGCAAGCACATGAGACGAAGTAAGAGGCTCACAACCATCCAAAGGTTTAGCAAGAGTAAGAGATAAAGCAGGAGGCTTATGTCTCACTAGGGTTTCTACAGGTGCATCTGGGATGTGCACAAGTGTATGAGAATGTACATAATATACAATTGGGGATATGATATCTTGGGGCTCATCAATCAATAGGTGGCCACTGTAGTCTTCGGAAATATACTCTTGATCAGTCTTAGAATAAGACAAAACATAATTGTAGATAAAACCAAATATGTCTTGAATGCAATTTGAGCTTGAGTACCAAGGTTGTGGAGGCAGTCACAGAGGAAACATCAAAACCACTTCGATTTGATGGGATATCTCTATATGATATAACTTTGTTTGAAGATATATTATTCTAGTTGATGGGTTCAGAGTTTGGATTTTTTAATTGGTTTGGTTGGAGCAGGAAAAAAGGGCCATTGGGCTATGGAATCACTGCAACGAATGATAAAAAATCCATGTCAACAGGCTAATATTTCCAGGGGAAGGTAAAAAACTCACTGGATCCTTTAATTTAAATGAAATGGGTGAGATGAAACAGGTCAATAAGTCCAATTAAACATAGAGCAACTAAGAATTTTGATTTTAATCTTCAATGGAAAACATAAAAGCTATACCAAGCCAGAGACAGAGGGTGCATTAAAACCAATTATGTTCTTAATATTCTTGGAATAATTCAGAGGAAGACATTAATTATGATAATAGAGAAACAAATTAACACAGAGGGATGCACATCACCAGTCGAAATAGTCACAAGAATCCTGCAACATAGCACTGTCTCATTGAATTGATGAAAAAACAAAAAAAACTCAGCGAGTTGTTTTACAAAATTTTAAATCATGGTCCTCAAATGATCAACCCTTTTACATTAAAAATCATCTCTATAAATAGGATAGGTCTCCCCATCAAGTTGTGTGAGTCATTTTTAACCACCTCGACCAAAAATAGCCACAAATCCCCTAAAATCTGGAACTGTCCGCCATGAAAGACGAGCCTAATTTCTGCAAAAAAGGGGTCCGAATAGACATATGTTTCTCTTCAAAGTTGAAACCTGGGAAAAAACTGAAGGAGCTTATTGGATATGGGCATGTTATGGACAAAGTCTTTCAGTTTCACCAAAATTGTCCCCAGCTGGCCGTAACAGCTCCCGCAAAATGAGGACTATAACGGAAAAGTGAAAATTTGGAAAAAAGGGCCTCGAAGATGGCTTCGATTATCCCTTCTCATGGCACCTGTGAAAGAATTGAGAGTGGTTTTTTTTCTTCATCCCATTATAGAGAAAAAAATCTCTCGTTTTTTAAAAATTCGTCTTCATTTTCCCAGAAACGGCCTCGAACGAAGACACGCTAAACAAGTGAAAATAGGTGAAAAAATGAGAAAAGCGGTTTTTTTTTTTCGGGATGGGTGGTATTCCGAACCCCCCTTGAAGTGGTAAGCGATTTTAGGGGGGGGGGTCCCACTTGAATAGGGAGCCGACACCTGTCCAAAGAGTGGTAAAGGGAAACAACCATTCCGGAACCCCCCCCCTCTCATTAAACTCCGGATGGTGAGGGGGGGTCTAGAAAATTCTTTATCCATTGATTTGCTTTATGATGTGATGTATGTGTGGAGGTAACATGTTTTAATATTTGGGTTTTAATTCTAATGTTTTGTGATGTGTTAAGCTTTATTGTGTTTTCTTTTTTGTTTGTTTTTTATTATATTTTATGTTTTGTTTTGTTTTATGTTTTTGTATTTTATGTTTTATTTATTAAGTTTTATTTTTTTTTAATGTTTTATGATTTGTTTTATTTGTATTATTTTTTAATTAATCAAATTCTAACCTAATTACTAACTTAGATTTTTAACTTAATTGTTAATTAATTAATTAATTAATTATTAAGTAGTTATTTATTAGCTAGTTTAACCTATTCTAACTATACTAACATTACTAGTATTTAATCTAATTAACTTATTGTTATCTTTTCTTTAATCTTAAGTTCATTTATTCGTGAATGGGTGGTGGGAGAGATGTGGCTCAGGGACGAAAAGACAAGGGAATGAGTGGCGCCACATGGATGAAGGATGCAGCAGGGTGATGGGGGATCGAGCGAAATGAATGGAGGGGAGAAATGTGATCAACCGAGCCAGACTTTGTCATCACGAGAGAAACACCAAATCAAAAGTCGAAGAATCGAGTTACCTATGATTATAGGTCCCCAACAGGTTGGACTCCCAGAGTCCAATTTCATCACTCTGGTCTAGGAAGACTTCTTTAAGGCATGACTAAAGGTCTGTGAAGTTGAAGTCACACTTTGTGTCTACAATTAAGTAGTCTTTGTCAGCTAGTGGAATCCTCTCGAGGTTGACAGGAGGCAGGAGAAATGGATTCTCCTCTCCTTCTGTTCGTTTTGAATTTGGCGCCATTACTGTAACAATACCTGCAAATAAAACAACGTTAGTGGGGATGACTATAGATGGGGGTGACTGACTATGACAGAGAGGAAAACGGGGTGAATTCTCTGGTGTGAAGAGTGGGTAAATGGTAAAATAATGAAGTGGTGATGGTAGTATTGAGTAAACGGGTATCCGTTGGGCATGGGGAACAATTCAACTGGTTAATGGATAAGTTATCCAGTAATAAATGGCCAACGGGTCATTTAGAACATGAGATGGCAGGTGATAGTGATTGAGGGATACAGATGAGTGATGTGGTGGTTATCAATTGGGGGAAAAATCATGGTGAGGGGACTTGCCACGGGTGAACCAGGGAGAAGTACTGACGGAGTTATGGGATGTGACTCTTATGGAAAGGTGGATAATGACATCTTGAGGTGACAAGGTATGTCAGATAGAAAGATGCGGTAGGATTTGGGACTAGTAGATTCATGCCACGTATAGATAAGGGGCCCACTAGAGTAAGATTCCATTTCGGAACCCCCCCCTCCCCCCACCGTTAAAGGTAGATCACTCCGAGGGGTCCAAAAAATACCTTGAGTCATCGATCTGTGTGCTTTCCTTTTAACCGTAGATCTGTGCGCACTCTTTAACACACATTTTGGACCCCCCCCTCCATTAAAGGCAGAACGAACGGGGGGGTCCAGAATCCAATACAGACCATAGATCTAAGCACCGAAACTTGGGTCGTCCAGATGCGCGCATACATTATCAACGATTCTGGACCCCCCCCCCCATCGTTAAAGGCCGTAGAACAGTCGGGGGGGGGGTTCCGGAAAGATTTGTCCACCGTAAATCTAGGCACGATCATCTGAGTCATTCATACATGAGCGGTGCATAAATGTGGGCGTGAAAGCATATGCACCCTAAAAAATTTAGGATAAGAGTATATCATGGGTTTTTCCCAATCTTTTACATGTTTACATTGCCAAAGGGTTAGACAACCAACTTTTTAAACATTCAAAACATGGTCCAACATTGATCATCGAGCTGGTTTTATTTAAATCAAGCAAACTACTCTATGTTCTAACCTAACTTCCTATGATAATTAGCCTAGATTAGACTGTTGGGATAATAACTTACTCTATCCTGGGGCTACCTGACCAAGATTAGACAGTCTGGACAGATTTATTCACTAACTAACCTAGATCATTTGGCTAAGATTAAACAATTTAGCCAAGCTTATTCACTATTCCTATCAACATCAATTTAAAAGAACTTGGCCATGCTTCAAAGGTATGGACCAAGTCACTGTTATTGCATGGGGCTCTATTGAAATTCTTTTATTCCCTCTTTTCTTTTTTCTTTTTTCTTTCTTTTCCTTTTTTCCTTTTTTTTTTCTTTACTTTTTTATTTTTCTTTCTTTTCTCAAATTATTTGCAAAATGAAAAATCATTTGACAAACAAAAAACACTAAAGAGATAACATTCTAGTGACCAATTGATCCTATAAATTATAGGGTGATAACAAACAGTTTGATGCCTTTGCATGGGATTATGCAGACATGAAAAGAATTCACCCTGGCACATGCACACATCACATATACACTAATGATCAAATCAGACTAGTTAGATAGCCTCAGCAAAGGATGAATCCAGCCCTTAAAGATATTGTAAAAGAGGAATTGCAAAAACTCCTTCAAGCCAATCTCATATACCCCATTTCAGATAGTCAATGGGTGTCTCCACTTGTCATAGTTCCCAAGAAAAATGATAAGTGGAGAATATGTGTAGACTTCTGGGAGTTGAACAAAGCCACCCATAGGGATTATTTTCCCTTGCCATTTATTGATCAGGTGTTGGACACCTTGTCCGGAAAAAAGTATTTTTCATTCTTGGATGGGTTTAGTGGTTATAACCAAATACAAATAGCACCCGAAGACCAAGAGAAGACCACTTTCACCTTCCCATGGGGAACCTATGCTTATAGGGTGCTTCCTTTTGGAATTTACAATACCCCAACCACTTTTCAAAGGGTTGTCCTGGCCATTTTCTCTGACTTGACCAATGATTGCGTGGAAGTCTATATGGATGACTTTATAGTCCATGGAAAAGACTTCCAGGAAGCTTTGACCAGTCTAGAAAAAGTCTTAATTAGGTGTAAGGAAACTAAGCTTTCCTTAAGTAATGAAAAGTAAAAAATCATGCTCACTGAAGGTATTGTTTTAGGACATCACATCTCTGGTTCTGGAATGAGAGTTGATTTGGCAAAGATTTATATTATGACACAAATCAAAATACCTTACTCACAAAAGGAATTTCGCATCTTTTTAGGGCATGCTAGCTACTATAGAAGATTCATTCCAAATTTTACAAGCCTAGCTACCCCTTTATTCAAGTTATTATCTAAAGAAGCTGAATTTAAGTGGGATGATGAATGCCAAATATATTTTGAGATTCTAAAATAGAAATTGTCAACTACCCATGTATTAAGAGGAACAAATTGGTCCCTTCCTTTTCATATCTATACTGATGCCTCAGACACAACCCTTGGGGCAGTTCTTGGAAAAAGGGAAAATCAAATTCCCTATGCTATTTACTGTCAATAAAAATCTGTCTCCAGCTGAAGTTAATTATATGGTCATAGAAAAATAATTGCTAGTTGTAGTCCATGCTATTAATAAATTTAGACACTATATTACAGGATATCAAGATTTTGTACACACTGATCATTCAACCATGAAATTCTTAATGAACAAACCTATAACAAATCCTAGAGTTACAAGATGGTTATTATTATTACAAGAGTTTAATATCAACATTATTGATAGACCTGGTAAGGATAATCTTGTGGTTGATTTCTTATCTAGAATGATTCATCTGGGAGATAACGCACCAGTAGAAGATAACTTTCATGATGAAAATTTGTTTTCCATTTCTACATTCACTCCTTGGTATGCATATGTAGCTAACTATCTTGTGACAGGGAAGATGCCTCAGAAATTGTCTCCTAGAGAAAAACAGAAAGTAATTCAGCTAAGTGCAAACTACATGTGGCACAATGATTGTCTCTACAAAACAGGACCAGATTTGGTAATCAGGAGATGTGTAAGGGAAGAGGAAATTCATGATATTCTGCAAGCCTGCAATGATGGTCCTTATGGAGGAAACTTCATAGACAAGAGGACCGCTTACAAAGTTCTGCAATTAGGTTACTACTAGCCTCAAATTTTCAGAGATGCTAAAACCTATGTATCCAATTTTGATGAATGCCAATGAATGGGTAAGCCTACTTCGCGAGACCAAATGCCACTTCAAGCCCAAGTAGTTATTGAGCCTTTCGAGAAATTGGAATTAGATTTTGCAGGGGCCGTTAACCCTGCATCTAAAAAGAAAAAATATATACTTGTATGCACTAACTATGTGACTAAGTAGGTTGAAGAAAAATATTTACCAGGTGCAAGTGAACAATCAATGGTAGATTTCCTTTTTAATGACATCTTTACTAGATTTGGTGTACCTTGAGAAATTATGATTGATCAGAGAACTCAATTTACCTCTCATCTAGTCAAAGTTGTTAGAGAACAATACCAAATCAAACACAGGAAATCTACACCCTACCATCCACAGGAAAATGGAAAAGTGGAATCTACAAACAAAGTTATTGAGTCCATTCTTACCAAAATAGTACAACTACACCACAAGGATTGGGATGAAAAATTACTAGAATCTGTATGGGCTTATAGAATCACCTGGAGGAATACAACAGGACATACACCGTATGATTTGGTGTATGGGAAGTAGGTGCTTCTTCCCACAGAATTCCAGATCAAAACCTTCAAGACTGCAGTACAAGTTGGCATGAACTTGGATGAAGCCCATCAACAAAACCTCTTGCAGCTTAATGATTTGGAAAAAATTAGGCAGGAAGCACTTCAAAGAACCACCCTCATTCAAGAGAAGAGAACAAAATGGCATGACAAGTATCTCAAAAAGAAAAATTTTCAACAAGGAGATTAGGCCCTGTTGTATGATAGTAGATTCAAGAAATTCAAAGGTAAGTTAACTACTCGTTGGATCAGACCTTATGAAATTGACACTGTCCATGATAATGGTTCAATCAGGATAAAGACAATTGATGAACAATAGACACCACTACCTGTGAATGGTCACCGGTTGAGAATTTATAACAAAACCTTGTCCAAAGAGGAATTTCTTACTCGTATACTACAAAATTCAGATATGTAGGTGATCAGTAAGGAAGGAGACCTCCCTACTGATCCACATTGATTGATTGGTTTATTATAAACTTTTGCACATAGGTGTGGATCGAGTTTTGTTAATAAGCTGAAGGTAACAAGAGATTCTTACCTCCTTTTTTTTACTCTCACAATGTTTTTTTGTAAGTATATTTCTATAATTTATTTGATCCTTCATGAACTTGTTAAACATCAGTTTGTAGGCATCAACAATACTCTGTTCTGGTCCGGTACCAGCAGTCCTGGCATCAACAATACTCTGTTCTGGTCCGGTACCAGCAGTCCTATGTTGGTCCGGTACCAGAAGTCTGTCCTTATACGGTACTATCAGGACACATTACCTAATTGACAAGGCATGCTACGCATATTTCACAATCCCATGTTAGTTAATATGAAGTATGAAGCCATGCAACAACCACTTAAGCTAGAACCAAGAAGTCGAATGCAATGTCAAATGGAAGCCCTTTTGGAGCAATAATTTCTTTTGGTTATGTTGTCAACTAAAGGGAAGTATCTTTAATTTCTTTTGGTTCTATTGCCAACTAAAGGGAAGTATTTTTAATTTCTTTTGGTTCTGTTGCTCGAAAGAAAAAAAAAAAAGGACACAATCTTTACCTATGATTGTTCAAATAACCATAATCCACTTCAAAGACTAGAAGTTGCCTTTATCCAATATTTCAGCATGATTAAAGGGA
>CBVK0100184004.1:0-14054 GCA_900067695.1 Picea abies
TCCATTTCTTTTAATGTGCAATTCTTTCTCTCAACAACACCATTTTGTTGCGGTGTATATGGAACCATGTGTTGAATTTGGATGCCTTGTGTAGTGCAGTGACTTGTAAAATTATTGTCCACGTATTCTCCTCCATTATCTATTCTTAGCCTTTGAATTTGATGTCCACATTACCTTTTTACAAGGGCCTTGTAGGAAAAAAACTTATCAAAAACTTTAGTCTTAAGTTTTAAGAAGTAAACCCAAGTATGTCTGGAAAAGTCATTCATGAAAGTCAAGAAATACTTGCACCCAAAAAAATAAGGAGAATAAAGTGGACCATACAAGTATCTGTGAACAAGTTGCAAAGGGCCTGAGGTGTGCTAAGAGGATTTTTTTTCAAAAATGTCATGATGATGTTTTTCGAGAACATTGTCCCAATGATGTTTTTCGAGAACATAACCGACACAAACACCATCTCTGCATGAAACAAGAGGAAGACATGTCACCATCTGTTGATTACATAGTTTTTGAAATGATTGATCATTTAGATGACCAAATAGCACATGCCATAGTTTGTTCAAGTCATCATTATGAGCAACAAAAAATTATGGAAAATATGATGACCTAAAGTTGTCAAACTTGTACAACCGTGTAATATCATCAATAATTGCAGTTGCAAAAACATACTAAGGATCGTTTAGATCCTTGATAACAATTTAGTGAGGTGAAAAATCTATAGTTTTACCTTCACCTGAATGAGTGATTTGATATACTGATAGAAGGTTATAGGAAATACTTGGAACACATAATATATAATTGAAATTACCATTATCTACCTGAACTATTCCATAACGTACAACACTAAGAGATCTATCATCACCAACAATATTTGCATGGTGTTATATTCAATTAGAGTAGAAAATATGCCTTTCTCCTTAGACATATGATAATATTATCTAGAATCAATAAGCCACTCATCAGAAGAACAAGTAGAAGTTTCATTGAAGGCGAAATCAGAAGAAGAGAGTGCATGTCCATGAGAAGAAGAAGAAGTAGTAGAATCCATATTGATGGTGTACTTCTTCATCATTGCTTCTAAAGCTGAAATCTTCTTGAAACATTTTCACTCATCATGACCATCGTTTCCACAAATGTTGCAATTTCTATTGCTATTCTTATTTTAGATTTTTCTCCTTTGTCACCATTAGGAGATGAAGCTAAAGCCGTATGAGTGGGTTTGGGACCCATGTTTTTCTTGTTGTTGTCGTGAGGATGTTTCTTCTTCGGTTTCTTGTGTTTGTCTTTTTGTTGGGATTCTAAGGCTTTGTTGGAGGTACCTGCGATGATAATCAATACAAGTTGTACATGTTTATCTTTCTCTCTAATCAAAGCATCACAAAAGGACTCAAGAATAGGTTTTTGATAAGCTTTTCCTGGAGCCTCTCTCATGGCATAAAAGGTAGATAGAAACATAGAATATGCATTTCCTAGCTTACAAAGAATGATATAGATGCAATTCTCTTCCTCCATATTTATTCTATACTATTCACATAGTATTGAACGAAAGAAAAATAATTTGGAATTAAAGTTAGTATCTGATTTTGTAACTGATGTGCTCGAATAATATCATGTTTACCAAACACAGATTCAATATTTTACAAAGATTCATTCAGGTCATAATTTTTTTTAAGGTGGAAACTTAAATGAGGAGAGATTGACATTCTGATTAGTCCATGTGTTTCATCATTTCTATTATCCCATTTGACTTTCTTTTCATCATCAATGGGTTCTTTTTCCTTTCTCAATGTAATCTGATACAGGCGTTTACTTCTTAATAAATCCTCCATCTGGGATTTCCATTGGAATTAGTTGGTTCTAGTAAGAAAAATATCACTAGAAGAATCCATATTAAATATGAAGACAATATGGATTTAAAAACTAAAAATGATGATTTAGATGGAAAGATCTCGAAAAATTAGGTGTTTTTAAAAAAACGACACTGAAAACGAATTTCGTATGTGAAATTTATTCCCTTTTGAACAAAAAAACATAAACGATAATCAAAGATCCACGTGGAAAGTATAAGTTGGTCCACATGGTGATACCCCTCCAAATAACCTCACTTTTACAAATAAGTTGCTTTATGGAGTGACCCACTTTTATAAAAAGAAGCGGGGATCATTTTACAATGAAGTTACTTTATAAAAGAAAGTTGCATGAAAAATAAATAAATTTAAAATAAAATATTAAATCTACTTATAGTGATTCACTTTTATACTTGAAGTGAAATACACTTTACAATGGATGCATCAACTTTTTCAAAAAAAGGTAAAAAAAAGAGATACTTTCAAACTCAAGACCTCTTACTTAATAAGGAAACTTTTAGCCAAGTGAGCTAGGAAAACATATTCTATTGTTTAGAAGGAGGACTGGGGTTGTTGTTATTTTTGTTGGTGAATACGGCATTGGAGAGCATGCTCATAGAAATCTATTGTCACACAACAAAAAATTTCTTTTCTTGATGACAACAAGCATTAGATCTTGATTAGCTTACCTAGAAAATGCACCTTTTCCGATCTGTTTTTTATTTTCTGAGATCACACATGGAGTGAGGAAAAGATTATACATACATCCAAAAGAGCAGAAAACTAAAAAGAAAAAATAGAAAACATAAATAAAACTGAAATAGTTCTCTGTCAAAATTTAAAAAGGGCATATTTGGGTTTTATACCTATGGATCTGACTAAAATAATCGTATCTTGGGAAAACAAAAACTTTTTGAGTGAAACGAAAAATGTCCCTGAATAAAAAAAGTACTTCAGATGCAATATAATAGTCCTGTCATCCTAGAAATGTATAGAAATGGAAGAAACTAGAGATGAAGAAAATCGGCTTCACGATATCGATCTAGAAAGAAACACAGTTTAACGTAATGAAACATTAGACCTAGTAGATCTTAACTAACTCCTAAGTGTCAAAATATCCTAACATTGAGGATTTATGAAGTACAATCTTTTTCTATTTTGGAGGAAATTTCAGCAAGGGCTTTGTCTTTATGGATTTCTGCACATGCAATGCATCTTTCCATTTTATATAATTCTACTGAAGGAACATAATGGATTTGACTTCTGTAGGAATTGTTTTTCATTTTTGGTTACTCTGGTGTAATAATGGGCATGAGATAATTCTACCCTTTATAGTACATTTAAATACCATATTTACATAATCTATACATACGAGACTGACTCTAGTAATGGATTCATAACCTAGTATACAATCTATGCTAATATTTTCTAGTCTATTCATATAAAGTGCATCTTTATGAACTTGAATGGTTATGTGGAAGTATGCTACCTTATGAAAAATCTTGACATGACTACCTTTGACTGGAATTCCACGTTCATTCATCTTTTCCCAGTAGACGATTGGAATGACATTTATTTTTTCCAAGTTCATCTAACAACCTGAGTCAACCATGTATTCTAGCTTGTATGGCTTATCATCAAGAGGGAAAAAACATACATTGATATATAATTTAGGACCATAAAACAATCCCAATGAAGGATCTATATGTTTCTCTTCTGATTTTTATTCATCGATGTCTTCATGGAAGAAAGAATAATGTTTCTTGTGTTCTGGAGGCTCTTGCATCACTCTGGTGTATTCCCTACAAAAATAATCCTCAAAGAAGTGATCTAGTTCTTTTTCTATTACTTCCACCAAGTTCTTTAAATATTCAATTTCACAGGTCAACTTTCTAAGATTTCTTTTCTTATCCTTTATCTGTAGTATTAGCATTATTTCTTTGTCTTGTCTGATTTTTTTTCTTGTCTTTATGTTGACCAAGATATTCTTAATAGAGTTATATTGGATTATAAGCAACTAGATTTTTCTTCAAGGCTTGAGATTCTTCTTCTTCAACAAATTTTCTTTGAGCTATGCCAAAACCTTTTTTTTCCATATTTTAGATCTTATATTAGAACATATTTGTAGATGGGAATCTCAAAAAATGCTTTGTCTATGTATGCATGTCTTTGTTGCATATTTTCATATTTCTTTTTCTTGAATGAAAACATATAGAATGTATATTATTGGGGACCTTCACACACCCCCCTAAATTTGGTGTATTAGAATGAGAAGAGGAGGATTCCGAGGAAACAATTTAGCTAAAGATGGAGTATCCAATCTTCAACTATCATGTTCAGAGTGTATGAAAATAACTTCTTCACCTTCGGGACAGTCACCTTGATAATAGATTGCTAGATCCCACCAGGTTGGGTCTAATTCATCTATGAACAATGTTGTAAGGCATGGTTTCTTTTTCTTGGAAGGGCATATTTTTTCCCAATGACCTCTTCTCCACAAATATAACATTATTCTTTATTACCAGGGGAAGATATTTTGTTAACATAATACTTGCCTTTGTTTTTATTTTTGGCTTTTGAAGACTGTAACACCCCTATTTCCCCTAGCTTGTAATTATTCATGATTACTGATTTCCATGCCATGGCATGCAATCAATGTAAATGTATTATTTTTTAATTATAAATTCCAACTAGTTGAATGTGGGATGAAGAGTTAAAGTGATGGTCATAACATCACTAGAGGAAAGTGTGAGGAAGCCCAAACCTCCTTGTTGAGACATTATTTTAAAAAAATTTAGGATATTTCCATAGCCCTAATTCCAAGGAAAAATCAGTTAATGAGAAGGGGTGGTAGTTGAACAACCAACCACCCCCATGAGTACAAGTATCATAAATTTGGTTAGGACAATAGAAGTTGCCAGATAGTGGTAAGACATAGTACAAATTATGCACCTTGTTTGACCCCATAGGTTCCTTTCGAAAGAAGGAATAGGACATGTAGACAATCTTCTAGTGTGGGGAATGCCAACAGATAAAAGGAGAATCCAAGGGGGTAGGGGGATGGAAGTGGGAGAGTGAGATTTTGGGTTGCATGAATCATCTGAGATTTGAGGTCCCCAATCAGAGTCGAGAGGTCATAAGCTTGACGTTGGGAGGTGTATGATAAAAATCAATGAGGCATGGGCTAGGTGGCTATGAGGAAATTGTTATTGTATTTCCTTTGGAACACGAGGAAGAATTCCTTGGTGGTATCATGGCTTGGCACATGGGTTTCCATACTATAGATAATTTCTTATTATGAGCTTATGATTGGGTGGAAAGGAGAACACACATAGTTAGTTGGTTGGTCACCAATTGCAATAAATAAGAATTTATATACCCTGTGTAATTGAACTGTATGTTATGGATGAATGCATGTATTTTCATTCCGAGAAGTGTAAGCTTGTTTGATGGATAGATCGGTTGCTTCACTACAAGTTTGAGTACTGGAGTATAAATAGAAAAACATGAAGGATTATTTTCTATGAATGTCATCTTTAATGGGTAGATATTCATGTAGAATCTAAACAGAGTCAATGTATTGTGTACCAATTATCATGTTGTAAAAATAGTAAGTTAGGTATATGAAGTTACTCATTAGATTTGTATGGTTTTGAGTAGGGACCAATAATTTAGATGAATAAGTGATTGATCCCTCTGAGAAGTGTGAGAAATACTAATTATAGAGATATCCCTGAAACCTACAAGTCCTTGAATTCAGAAGCTTGCAAGCCATGAAGATCACATTGGGAGGATATATAGAGGTACATCAAAAAGGGTATCAAAATACCTCAGTGCATGATGAAGTAACTCAAACCCCCACCACATCCTGGGGCTCGCACAACCTCCCAATGTAGGATTGTTCACAATATGTATCTGAATCATCTCGCGGGCTCCTGCTGAGCCCTCAAATTCTTATGCCACGGGCCTTTTCCCCTTACCCTGTTTGAAAATTCAAGTTCACGAGGGTTTATTTATCCATGCAGATAAATTCACGTGACCTTAGGCCAAGTATGTGGGTTGATACCCTTGAATGGTGCAAACTAAGACACTTCGGGACTCCGGGGTTCGGTAGTTATGACAAAAATACACGATGATCCTCTCAAGCACCAAACTAGTGGATGAACAAACAAAAGGAAGGATTGATGGTCCTCAACATATGTCAATATATATGGCTTACAAATGTTTCGAGCCTCCAAAATTTGGGAGATTTACCTACTACAACATGCAACTACCCATAATTGATGAACTTCGAACAGATAGATCAGACGACTAATGCCTTCCTCAGATCAACGATGGATATGTGATCCATGGTTCAGGCTTCAGAACCTTCCACAACTCAACACATAATATCCTCCAGAGTGTCAAACTAGTGAGCTCGTGAAGGGCATGATCAATGGTCCACCTGTCCTCATGAATGGACAGTTGGGATCTACTCAAACCAACTTACACCTTCATTCCTCAGCAGTACCAAATATTTGAATTCTTAGATATACTAACATGTGTATCTTCACGCTGATGGTTAAAATTCATTCTAGGATTCATAAATTCAGGAAGCTTCCACACTTCCAAAATCATACTCAAACTCTTCTGGATAGTCTAACTTCCAAACTACTATTGATATATGGACACATGTCCCCACAATAGGACGGTCTAGATATTCTTTGGTTCCGAGGACTTCGAGAAACTTTCCTCCTTTGCTCAAATCACATGGAAAGCTCTGAATACATGAAGTTTGAAGGACTTCAGGAGTTAACACCCATGATACTTTTCCATATCTAATGGCTAGGAAAGATCTTCTCCTCCTTAGGCGGTTCTCGTCCACTCGACCTCGAAAATGAAAGGATTCCTCCCTTTAAATATTATGGTCTCTCTTTCTCTTGAGATTGAATACTCAAATGATTTGTTTCTTCTACGGACACCTTACGCTCCTCTGAAAACTTGACACTTGAATATTTTTGGAAAATCTTCTCACCCACTCCTTACATTCATTTCCTTGAGAATATTGAACAATTGGCTATTGTTGGCCCTATGCATGCCTTGCAAGGTTATTCGCAAGCTCCTATACTAAGATGAGCATGTGTGCACTCCTTGCAATCACCCTGCATAATTTCATGTTATGTCTTTTGAGCTTCTGAGTCTGAAAATGACTCTGCCTTCACACTCCTTGTGTGGCTATTATGCACTCCTTGCACTAGGGATTTACAAGAGAAACAATTTAAACTTACAAAACAATACGGGTGCATTAAATTAACCATGAAATGAATACAAAAACATACAAAACACATAAATCAAATAAAATGACATTACCAAATTAAATCATAAGAAAACATGTACCAACTCAAAGTCTGAAAGCAATCCTCCTCTATTATATTCCTTCAGCAAAGAATTCTTACAAAGAGTTCTTGCAACTCTCAACTTCTCCTTGAAAAAAAATTCTCAATAAACTTTAGCAACAAAATATAATTTTCTTCAACATCCTCATTTGGGCATATATTACATATATTTATACATGGACGGGCTTCGCGAGCCTTCTTACCAACTTCTCTAATGCTATAATATCATAATTAAAACATTCCACCACTAAGGTTTATAACAATAAATGATATTTACAACCTAGATACGAGTCAATGTTCAATATCTATACAATCCTATAGCTTATTAAATACATTACAATCCTTGGCAATCTCATACAATGGTTATTTGCTCAAAACATTAAAAAGATTTGAATTATAATGCTTTCAAAATAGAAATGATGCGCTCTCCTTTTTGGATACCAAAACATTTTTGAATGCGTGCTTGATGTTGAGTTGTCCTCCACTTGCCTCGATTAACATTGTTGTTTATGCTACTGCATCATACTCCTATGGAAAAAATATTCATGGACTCATATCCATGAGATCCTGCACTGTCTTTCCATGCTTATGGATATCAGCTTCAGTTATGCAATTGACATATTATGTTGGATGGACCTTCCACTTAACCTGATACTGATAATAAATCTTCCTTTTGGTCTTCTTAGAAATCCTTTGATCTAAGATCTTCTCTATCTGTAGCTTCTCTTCTATGAGCATATATTGTTTCCACCAAATCTCCTCTTGACCATCTATATCATCCATCTTGTAAGGATACAGGTCTGCTACGTTGAATATGGGTGATATTCCAATTTATTCTAGCAACTCAATGTCAAAAGCATTTGCAAAACAAATTCTGAGGATCTCACAGGGTCTTATCTTCTTCATCTTCATCTTGTTATACATTCCTTTCAGAAATATCACTTTTCTCATATGTACCAAAACATGATCTCCAACTCTGAAATGAACTTCTCTTCTTCTCTGGTCTACTCTGCTTTTGTACTTCTGGTTTCTACTTTGTAGCTATCCCTTAATTTGATCATGTAATTTATCCATCTCCGTGGAAAAATATTCTGCTTCTTCACTTGAGAACTCATCTCATCCCAAATCTTCTAACTTTGAAATTCCTCTTGGATGCATTCCATACATTATCTAGAATGGTACTTGGCTAGTGCTCCTATTTGGTGAGTCATTATATACAAACCTTGACTGGGGAAGAATTTTATCCCACTAGTTGTTATGGTGAGTGACCAAACTCCTCAATAGGTTCTCTAAACTTTGATTTACCACTTCATTCTGTCCATCAGTTTGAGGATGATATGCTGAACTAAAAGACAAATTTTTCCCCATCTTCTTCCACATTGTTCTCCAAAAGTGTTCCATAAACTTAGTGTCTTTGTGTGAAACTATGCTCCTTGGAAATCCATGTAATCTCGCAATATCCTTGAAAAACAAATTTGATATGTGAATAACATGATTGGTTTTTTTAAATGGAATGAAATGTGCCATATTTGAAAATTTGCCAATAACCAAAAAGATTGAATCATTTCCTTCTGGGTTATAGGCAATCCCAAACAAAATCCATACTTGTAGCATCCCATGGCCTGTCTGGAATAAGAAATGGTTGATACAATCCAGTGTTATATTTCTTTCCTTTAGCATCATCTAAAATCCTACATTTTCCCACAAATTTCTTTACATAAGACCTCATACTTGGCCAAAAATCCTAAGAACTCAACTGTGCATATGTCTTATCATGGCCGAAATGTCTAGCCAAACCTCCACTATGCTTTTCCTTCAACAAGTTATCCCTCATTGAACATTTCGGGATACACAACTAACTTCCTTTTAATAAAAGTACACCTTGGGCTAGATAGTCCATCCACTTATTTTTGTCCCTCAACAAAGGGTTCTTACATGCTTCATAAGCTTCCTTGAAATATGGATATTCTTGATACATCTATGTGAGGTGTTCAAATCCTAGGGTCTCCACTTGAAATTTATGCAAGATTGAACATCTCCTAGTCAAAGCATCTGCAACCTTGTTAGTGTTCCCACTAATATTCTTAATAACAAAAGTAAAATTCTGCATTAATTCTACCCATTTGGCATCTCTCTGATTCAATTTCTCTTGTCTCATTATAAACTACAATGCTTGATTATCATAATATAAAACAAACTATTTCAGAATAATATAATGCCTTCATGTTTTCAAGGCATGAATCACAACATAAAATTATTTATCATATGTGGAATACATCCTTTTAACATTATTCAATGTCTCACTAAAATAAGCAATCGACTTATTGTCTTGACTTAAAACTGCGCCAATGACTACGTCACTAGCATCCCATTTAACTTGAAATGTCTTCGCAAAATATGGAAGAACTAGAATAGGTTGTTCTGTTATCTTTGATTTTAACAATCTAAATCCTTCATTATCTTCATCTTTCCAATTAAAAGACTTATGCTCCTTCTTTATGGTTTCCAGTATAGGTCCACAGATACTACTCAAATTCCTGATGAATTTCCCGTAAAAACTCACCAATCCATGAAACATTCTTATGTCAAACACACTTCCTGGAGAAGGTCAATGTTGTATTTCCTTCACCTTCTTTGGGTCCATGTTCAACTCATTTGAAGATTTTACCAATCCCAAATATATAAAAAAAAAAAAACATGAAAGAACATTTCCCCAAATTTACTAGCAACTTCTCTTGCATCAGCTTGTCAACACCATTTTTAAATGCCTCAAGTGCTCTCCTTTAGTCTTACTGAAGATTAAGATATCATCCAAATAAGCAATTACAAACTTACCAATAAACTATTTGAGTACTTGATTCATCAACCTCATAAATGTACTTGGTGCATTTGTTAAACCAAATAGCATAAACAACCACTCATACAATCTGTCATTCATTTTGAACGTCGTCTTCCATTGATCTCATTCTCTCATCCTTATATTATGGTAACCATTCTTCAAGTCTATCCTAAAAAAATAGCTAGCTCCAGTTAAGCAATCCATCAAATCATGCATTATGGGTAAAGGGAATCTATACCTGATGGCTCTTGAATCTGTGCACATTATCAAACCTCCATATTCATTTGTACTCAATACAGATGGTATGACACACATACTCAAAATTTCTCTGACTAAACCCTTATCCAACAATTCTTGGACTTGATTCTTGACCGATCTCATTCTCTCATCCTTATATTATGGTAACCATTCTTCAAGTCTATCCTAAAAAAATAGCTAGCTCCAGTTAAGCAATCCATCAAATCATGCATTATGGGTAAAGGGAATCTATACCTGATGGCTCTTGAATCTGTGCACATTATCAAACCTCCATATTCATTTGTACTCAATACAGATGGTATGACACACATACTCAAAATTTCTCTGACTAAACCCTTATCCAACAATTCTTGGACTTGATTCTTGACCTCTTCATTCTCTCAAGGTGTCAATCTGTTCATTGCTTTATTTGGAAAACTTGCTCCTAGAATAAGGTTAATATGGTGACTAATACTCATGATGGGAGGTAAAGAGTGAGGTAACTCATCCACCACAATATTAGCAAATTCATCCAATAATTCTTGGAATTCTATAGGAAAATCATCCATAGATATACTTGTGAGAATGACTCTCAGCCTACCTACAATAGAAAATTTCATTTCCTGTTCTTTCTTGACTTCTTTCAAGAGTTCCTTCCCACTCATGAGAAGTATACCTCGAATTGCTTCTTATTTGACTCCTTTATCCTCTATTGGAAGAAAGATATGTTTACACCCATTCTTCTCCAGGATATAAGTGTTCTTTCATCCATCATGTATGACATTCCTATCATAGTTCCACGGTTTTCCTAGCAGAACATGAAAAAAATCCATAGGTATGACATCACATATAACTTCATCATTATAAAATCCTATTTTAAATTCAACTTTACATTGTCGAATTACCATTACATGATGTCCTTTCTACAACAATGATACATTGTACAAATTCGGATCTACAGTTGTCTCCAACTTCTGTTTTTCCACCATCTTTGTGGATACTAAATTATCAGTACTTCCACTATCTATAATCACCTTGCATACCCTATCTCTGGTATTTCAAGCAATTCTAAACCGACAGTTCCTATGGAATGGTTCTCTTACCTCTTTCGTTAGTTTTATGATAAATTTCCTCATCATGAATGATATCCCTTCTTTTTTTTCTTCTGCTTTCATCTCTACCGCTACATTCTTCTTCTGCACTTTAGAAACGTGAGCTTCTCCACCTCCCATATTTTTTCTCTCAAGACATTCCCAAGACATGTGCCCTGTATTTCCATAGGCATAACACTTCACTTCTCCTCCTCTGCCTCTTCCACTTTCTCTGGGAAAATAGGTTCTTCCACCATAGTGTCCCCCTTGAAAACTACATCCTCTTTATGTATGACTGTGATATCTTCCAACTTATGGTCTGGGCTTCTAGAACTTTTCTCTGACTATTCCTCTTCCTTTGCTTGGACTTTTTCCTTTGTTTCTTTGAGTCTTCTTTCTTGCCATCTTTTCTTCTTCTTTGAGGGCTACCTGATAAGAATCCTCCACTTTTCTCATAGTCATCAGGTTGATTTCATCCTAAATCTCATATCTCAGGCCATTAAATATACTTGGAAACCTTTTCCTCATCATTCTTTCTATGTCTCTCTCTAATGTTCAACTTATAGAACTCTTCATCCTACTCCTTCACCGAAAAACCTTTCTGTCTCAGGTTTTGTAGCTTCGTAAACAAATTTACTTGATAATATTTTGGTATGAACATAGCTTTAATTTAACTACCATTCTATCCAAAATCTTGAGTTTGGACTTACCTTTTCATGTTCTTTCAACACTTAATTTGTCCCACCATAACGTTCCATGTCCTTTCAACCTAGTCACAACATGATTCACTTTCTTTTCATCATCAATCTCCACATAATCGAAGTACTTTTCTAAAGAACTTACCTAGTCAAGAAGTTATTCTACATTTAAATTACCCTCATAGGTTGGGACCTGTATTTTCACACTAGTTCCCAGCTTGACAACAACTCTCAGCAGTTGTTCCTCTCTTGTTTGTTCTCCTGCAACTTATTAAGCTTCTACATATTCATTTTCACTTTCAATGACATCACCAAAATCAGGTGCTCTTCTCTGCACTGTCTCCATGGTATCTGACCTTGCACAAATTTGTCTCATCTCCTCTTCCATGGCTTCATTTACCACTAGTTTGCACAAATTTGTCTCATCTCCTCTTCCATGGCTTCATTTACCACTAGTTTGTCTATTTGTCTGCTTGGTGGCATGATTCCAAGTTTTCTCCTTTAGACCTTTTCCTATTGTATACAAACAAAATTAGTGCTCTCATACCACTTGACACAAGCCCCCACCACCTCCTAGGGCTCGCAGGACCTCCTGGTCTAGGATCATTCACAGTATGGATACGAATCAGCTCTCGGGCTCCTGTTGAGCCCTCAAAATCTTATGCCATAAGAATTTTATCCTTACCTTGCACACAAATTCAAGTTCACAAGGGTATATTTATCCATGCAGAGAAATTTACATGACCTTGGGCCAAGTCTGTGGGTTGATACCCTTTAATGGCATGGACTATGACACTTCAAGACTTCAGCCTTCGGTAGTTCTGACAACAATACACAACGTTTCTGTTGATTGTCTCATATCAACAGTGGATCTGTGCTCCGCACTTCGGGATTCAGAACCTTCCGCAAATAAACACATCCGATCCTATGGAGTGTCGAATTGGAAATATCATGAAGGGAGTAATCAATGGTTCACCTGTCCTCCTGAAAGGATGGTTGGGATCTACTTCAGCCTTCGAGAGTTCTCAATCCAAACAAACTTACACCTTTGTTTCTCCGGGGTACCAAATATACGAACTTAGAGATCCGCTGACACATGGCTCTTCACGTCGACGGTTAAGATTTGTTCTAGGCTTCAGAAGTTCAGGAATCTTGCACACTTCCACAATCACGCTCTAACTCTTTAGGATAGTCGGACTTCCCAATCACGCTCTAACTCTTTAGGATAGTCGGACTTCCGAACTAATCTAGATCTTTGGACATGTGTCCCTAAAATCAAATGGTCCATATTTTCTCAGGTTCTCGGGACTTCGAGAAACTTTTATCCTTTGCACACACCACATGTAAACCTATGAATACTCGAAGTATGAAGGACTTCATGGGTTAACACCCATGCTACTTTCCCATATCTGACGGCTAGGAAATATCTTCTCCTCCTCATTCAGATCTCGTCCACTTGACCTCTAAAATGAAATTCTTCTTCCCTTCAAATATTTTGGTCTCTTTCTCCTGATCTTTAACACTCAAATGATTTTGGTCTTCTACGCACACCTTTGATCCTTTGAAAACTTGACACTTGCAGATTTTTGTAAAATCTTCCCACGCACTCCTTACGCTCATTTCCTTGAGACTCTTCAACACTCGAATAAGTTTTGGCCCTATCCACGCCTTGCAAGGCTCTTCTTAAGATCCTATAATTAGATAAATATATGTGCACACCTTGAATTCACCCTGCACAATTTCATGTTATCTCTTTTGAGCTTATGAGTCTAAAAATGACTCTTCCTTCATACTCATTGTGTCGCTAAAGTGCACTCCCTGCACTAGTGCTTCAGAAGAGAAACAATTTAAACTCACAAAACACTACAAGTTCATTCAATTAACCATGGAATGCATACACAGGCATATAAAACACAAAAAGAAAATAACATGACATTACCCAATTAACTCATAAGAAAACATGTACA
>CBVK0100184005.1:334-21721 GCA_900067695.1 Picea abies
CAGTCCTGAAACTAGTCAAAAAACAGGTGTTCTGGGTAAAACAGTCATAAATTTTTCATAAATACTCCAAATGCAATGGGACCACTTCCATTGGAAAGAGCACGGACTTTAGTTTCTTGTGTGCGATTTTCAGAATCAGATGTTAAATATTGAGCGCGGGGCATGATGTACAAGTCGGGTCTTCTGAACAAACCAGAATTGAATAAAGTTTTACTATCTCTCATATATTCTTGGGTGGAAGGAAGGGGCAAGGATAGAGAGTTCAAATATCTATTTATATTGTAGGATTGTATCTTCCTCTTGGAGGTTTATCCCTCCCTTTACATTTATCCCTCCCTTTACATTTGGAAGCTGTAGCTACCTTTGGAAGTCATTACTTCCCTTGAACAAAAACTATTGATTATTTCTCATATATTGTGCATAGTGTATTGTGGTGTATTGGTGTAACTCTTATACTATTGTTCATTGCTCATTGGATATAATTGAATGGTTTAAGTATAATTTGAAAAAGGTTTTTAAATTGTACTTGATACTGATTCACCCCCCTCTCAGTATCAACATATCAGCCCTACAAATGAGAAAGTATTGACGAAAGGGATGTCCCCTATATGAAATATAGGTACTGAAAATAATCGAAGACGCTAAACCAAGCCCCGATGATCACCCTATCCTAAGAGAGTACAAAGATGTATTTTCGGAAGAGGTACCCGGTCTACCTCCAAGAAGAGACATTGACTTCTTGATAGAACTCACACCAGGAGCGGTGCCGGTGTCTAGGACACCTTACCGAATGAGCACACCTGAGTTAGTAGAAATCAAGTTACAATTGAAAGAAATGATGGATAAGGGTTATATTCGACCCAGTGTGTCCCCATGGGGAGCACCAGTCCTGTTTGTGAAAAAGAAGGATGGCACCCTTAGACTGTGTATAGATTACCGACAAGTTAATAAAGTAACTATAAAGAACAAATACCCCTTGCCCAAGATTGATGATCTATTCGATCAGTTGAGAGGTGCGTCTGTTTTCTCAAAAATTGACTTGAGGTCGAGATACCATCAAGTCCGAATCAAGGGTGAAGACATCCATAAGACCACTTTCCAGACACAGTATGGTCATTATGAGTTTGTGGTAGTACCATTTGGGTTAAACAATTCCCCTGCCACTTTCATGTGCTTAATGAACAATGTACTCAGTAAATTTCTAGATAAATTTGTACTAGTTTTTATTGATGATATTTTAATCTACTCTAAGAGTAGAGAATAACATGAAGAGCATCTTAGACTTGTGTTGCAAGTGCTAAGAGAGAATCAACTCTATGCTAAGTTCAACAAGTGTGACTTCTTTCAGAAGAAAATACATTACTTGGGACATGTTCTGTCCGAGGAAGGAGTGGCAGTAGATCCTGACAAGATCAGGTCTATCATGGAATGGCCTACCCCAAAGGATGTCTCAGACATCAGATCCTTTATGGGATTGGCGGGATACTATAGAAGATTTATAAAAGATTTTTCCAAGATTGGTTGTCCAATCACTACCCTCCAGAAGAAGGGAACAAAATTTTTGTGGACATAGCAATGTGAAGAAAGATTTCAAACCTTGAAACATCTACTAACCCATGCACTTGTGTTGAAAATCGTTGACCCGGAAGCTAACTTCCTTGTGTGCACAGATGCCTGTAAGGAAGGGCTCGGAGGAGTCCTTATGCAGGAAGGAAAGGTGGTCTGTTATGAATGCTGAAAATTGAATAAGAACGAGGTCAATTATGTGACTCATGATCTGGAACTGGCTGCCATAGTACATGCTTTAAAAATGTGGAGGCATTACCTCCTAGGAAGGAAGTTTGTGCTTATGACAAACCACTATTGATTACGGTATTTGTTTGATCAACCCAAGCTCAATGCTAAACAAGCTAGATGGATGGCCCTCCTTAGCGAATTTGATTTTGAAATCAAACACATTAAAGGGAAGGAGAATAGGGTGGTCGATGCCCTTAGAAGAAGCATGAGAACAATTCACCTGGCAGCGGTGAGTACCTGCGAGACAGATGTCAAGAACAGAGTCAAAGAGGCACAAGAAACAGATCCCTTCGTCCGAGATGTGACCCTGTACCGACAGCAAGAACCCGCTGGAGAAAAATATGAAGGATATCAGACGACCGAAGGAGGCCTACTCACTTACAGAGATAGACTGTACATCCCCAATTGTGACGACTTGAAGAGGTTCATCATGGATGAATTACACAAAATACCCTACACTGGTCACCCAGGATACCATAAAATGCTTACTGCCACCCGAAAACAATTTTATTGGCCTGGATTGAAGAAAGACATAGCCAAATATTTGGCCCAATGCATAGAATGCCAACAGGTTAAAGAAAAACATCGACATCCAGCAGGACTACTACACCCTTTACCCATCCCGGAATGGAAATGGGAAACCATCTTCATGGATTTTATCACTGGATTGCCAACTTCAACCAAACAAAATGACACCATTATGGTAGTGGTGGATAAACTGAGCAAGTCTGCTCATTTAATTCCCGTCAAATCGACCTTCAAGGAGATAGATATCGCCCAGGTATTCATGAAAGAGGTGTTCCAACTGCACGGCATGCCGAGAGAGATAATATCTGACAGGGACACAAAATTCACTTCCAATTTTTGGAAATCACTGATGGCGGGGTTGGAGACCAAGCTATTGTTTAGCACCGCCTATCACCCTCAAACCGATGGACAGACAGAAAGAGTGAATCAGATATTAGAGGATATGTTAAGGATGCATGTATGGCATCAACCTCGGAAATGGGAAGACTACCTGCCATTGGTAGAATTTGCCTACAACAATGGCTATCAAGCGTCCTTAAAAATGAGTCCATTCGAGGTCCTCTATGGTAGACAATGTAATACCCCAGTCAGGTGGAGCAATCCTGTAAATAGGATTTCTTTTGGACCCGACATGTTGAAAGAAATGGAACAACAAGTGACTTAGATAAAACAAAATCTGAAGGTCGCTCAGAACCGACAGAAAAGTTATGCAAATCAAAAGAGAACTCCAAGAGAGTTCCAAACAGGAGATCATGTATATCTCAAAATTAAGCCCAGAAATAATTCCCTAAAAATGGGAGCTTGTGCCAAATTGGCACCCCGGTATTGTGGACCCTTTGAGGTACTAGATAGAGTGGGACCTGTAGCCTATCGGCTAGCACTTCCTCCCACAGTAAAAACACATAATGTTTTCCATGTTTCATTATTAAAGAAATATGTACATGATGCTAATCATATAATTGACTGGTCTGTGATCCAGGTGGAACCGGAGGGAGAATTTCTACTAGAACCCCAATGCATACTGGACAGAAAGGAAACCCCGCTCTGGAACAGAACCATTGCACAGGTCAAGGTGCAGTGGAAACATTTTGGCCCAGATGAGGCTACATGGGAAATGGAGGATGCCATGAGACAGGCATATCCGATTTTGTTTACTTCTATACATGTAATTCATGTTAACAGCTAAGAACATCGAGGACGATGTTCCTTTTTAAGGGGGAGGGAATTGTAACACCCTGTTTCCCCCAGTTTGTAAATATAACTAGACTGGCCAAGGACTATGGCAGACTCATAAGTATGAATATGTGATGTAAATGGACCTGCAGGAAGAGGTCAATAAATGTGAATAAAATTTTTAATTTATTGCAGGACTGTTGAGAGGGGATGTGTAGAAAAGAGACCATGATGGCAGTGGAAGGCACTTGAAAAGGTGGCGTTAACTTCCACCCTGAATGAATACCGTATTTGGACTCCACTGGCCCGGAGAACCAAAAGTTTCTCGCTGGCCCCCAAATTTAATGTCTCGCAGGCTGGTAGGCGGGTGGCTTGATGAGGGATTGGATGGTGAACTACCCATCCGTAGATCCGTCAGGCCTGATCGACGCAAGGGTAATCGTGCCACACGCAACCTCGCGAGAGGATAAGGCGTATGGCAGAAGCGATGAAAAGGGGGGGAAGACGCGAGGGGAACTATGGCACCACGCAGAGTGAGTGATAGCAGAGAGGAAGGATTGCAACCTTCGCTCCTGGTCACTGGCAGATAGAGAGACATAGTCTCAGAGCATCGTGGTCTCAGCTCGGGGGTGGCTAGTGGTAAATCCACTGGGAGTTGCTACGTCTACAGTTGGGTGGAAACGAGCACCCCTCTCAACAGTTTCACCCATTTTTGAAGTCACTTCTGATAAGTGTTTTGTTTACATATTGCCTCCTAAAATTAATAGAATGATACATATATGTATATGCTCATAGACCTGTGAAATTGTAAATGATTTCTGTGTAAGAATGTCTGTGCAGTGTTTTGATAATAATTAATAGGCATATGCTTATAATAGAGGAAGCCATGTATGACTTACGTTGATAAACTGAATCTAATTATGCCTAGGCTGAACGATGTTAGTCTTCCAGCCCGTTCTCGAGAAATTGTTTTCCTTCACCCACCTCTAGGAAAGCCCGGAATAGATCTCTTGAAGAGACTCCCTCCTTGAAAAGGATTACCCAGAACCTGGAATATGAACTTGAAGGTGCAAGTCTTAATAACCCTGTACGAGGGGGAACAATCCTCTTACAAACCCGAGATAGCATCTTAAGGAAGGAATACCGAATCTACGGATGAGAGTTTGTCGGGAAATCCACAGTTTCCCCACGACTGTTAGATTAGCAGGAGAAGGTAGGGCGTTAAAGGCCTTACCACCTAGTTTTTCCTACGTCTTCATGGGTAGTGAAGAGTCTAGGGCCGTAGATCCCCATGCTCCATGAGAACATCTGGACCGTTGATTTCCCCGTCCACAAAGTTGTGGAAGAGTCCATAAAGTGGCATCAGAACCATGGATCTCACTGAGGTGTGAGGAGGTTACGACCACATCAGAGTCCAAGTTTGAAAGGCTAGTGAATAGTTGGATCAACAGATGAACTCCCGCTAACCGTTAGATCTGGCAGGAGTTACACCGGGGTTAAGTCCTAGTGAACAGAGGAGCATCCCTAAAAAAAAATTCATTGGGATATTGAAGTTATCGGGAATTCCGGAAGTGAAGAAATCTTGCCACTTGGAATCACGATCCGCGATATCCTGGCAAGATCAGATTCATCCATCAGTGAGACACGTGTCATGGGATTCCGAGGAGTCGGAATTCAGAGCATCAGGGATTTCGAAGGAAAGAAACCCTTGCAGTTGGATAAACTATATATCTTTATGCGTTCATCAGCCATAACTACAATTATGTGGTTGTGTTAATAAATTACTCCAAATGGAAACAAAACAGTGGAATGGTAGAATTAATGAGATACAATAAACTCTTAAAAGATCATTTAAATCAGCCAAAATCTCAGAAAAAAAATTGCTTAAGAAAACATTTACAACTGAAACAAGGAGATAACATAAACTCTCAAAAATTCATGAACAAACATCTAAAATCTCATAAACAAATTCTTAATAAAACATCGACTACTGAGAAATCAGAACATATATTAGCATAAATGCCTTGAAACCTTGAAATATGTGAAATCAGATGAAAAGGGTAAAGTTAGGTTTCTCAATTCAATAAATTTTAGTACGACTCACCAGCAAAAGGCCCTTGATATCGGGATCTTTTTTTGGAATTGTCGTGGCTTTCCATGGCGCAGAGGTCCTATGATAAGTTGGATCCTGAGTGGTATTGATATTATATGTCTAGCTAAAACTTGGGAGCATGAGGAATCTAAGGTCCCTAACATGGAAGGATTTGTCTTGTGGTCGGCATGGAACAAAAAATCCCACCATAGAGGGATAGGAGGCATAGCTTGTTATATTAGAAAAGGTATTTCTCCTCACATTCAACTTCATAAGATTGACCCTCTTAATCAATTCATTTGGATAAAAATTTCAGACACCAATGCTAAGAAGATGTATATAGCAATTTGTTATTTTGCACCTATTAATTCTACTTTTTATAAGAAAAATAATCTAGATAAAAATTGTCCCTATAATAATTTAGAACAAGATATTTACAATTTGAAAAATGAAGATAATATCCTCCTGCTAGGAGGCTTTAATGTTAGGACTGCAACTAAACAAGTTACTCTTTTAAGTGATGACTCCAACCATAATCCTTTATGGCTAGATGAGGACCTTGTTTTATCTAATACCTACAAAAGAAGCTCTCAAGACCTAATTGAGAATTTGTTTGGTACTGAGTTGGTCAAGCTCTGCAACTCTCAAGACCTAATAATTTGCAATGGAGTAATGAAGTGGCCAAACTCCAACCAAATAACCTGTATTCATGGGCTAGGTAGTAGTTTTGTAGATTATGTGATATCTGATATCCCTGTTTCTAACCAAATAACAACTTTTGACCTTTTAAATGACCATGAGCCCGACTCTGATCATAAACCTTTAACCCTAACTCTAAAAATTTTCATGCATAGGAGTACCATTGAAGAGAATTATGATAATCAAAGGAATTTGCGCTTTGACAAAAGTAAAGTTGACATTTTCTTAAAGGATTTAAATAGTAAATTAAAATTCCTAACTCATAACGACAACATTGAAGAACTCTATCATAATTTTACAACTATCCTTTCCACTTCCATTAACAAGTTCTCTTTCGAGGTGTCCCATAAAAAGAATAATAGAACAACCAACCCTTGGTATGATAAAGAATGTAAAATTGCTAGGAAAGCCATTAGGGATGCTTCTAATGAGCCCTTAAAACTTGATAAGATCAATACGTACAAAGCCCTAATTAAAAAAAAAAAAAAAGATACTATATCAATAAAAAGCAAGAGTAACTTTCACAACTAGACAAGTTGGATCCTAAGAAGTTTTGGAGCCAAATTCTAAAACACAATACTAAAGAAAATAATAGGATTCACTTAACGGACTAGAATTCCTACCTTAAAAGTCTTTACGAGTTCCCTAATGCCATGGAAACCATTCCTATTGTCCCTACAAAGGAAGAAGTTTTTTCTTTAGATGACATAGAGTTCAGGGTTAAGTGGCTCGCAAATGGGAAAGCTAAGGACATTGAAGGCTACCAAGCTGAAATTTTTAAAATCGGAGGGCCAATCCTTATCCCTCACATACACAAGCTCTTCAATTTAGCAGTCAAGCAGGGCTTCCCTAAACCCTGGACGCAAAGCCTCATTGTTCCTATTTTTTAAAATGGGAATAAAAACATTCCCTCTAATTATAGGACCATTATGATTAGCCCGATTTTAGCCAAGCTTTATGGAATCATTTTGAAAAAGAAGATTAGCATTTGGCTAGAAAGTCACGATAAAAGAGCTAAAGGCCAGGCCGGGTTTAGGAGATATCATTCAACTGTGGACCATATTGTTACCTTTAGAATCATTGCAGAGGAGTTCCACAATACTAAAACCAATCTTTTTTGTTGTTTTGTTGACTTTAGGAAAGATTTTGACATTGTTCCTAGGAAAAACCTTTGGAATAGGTTGAAAGAGATAAAAGTGCCTCTTGAGTTGAGGGCTGCTGCAATAAGGATGTATGAGAACGTTATTGCTAAGTTTAAAAACACTGAGGGATGGTAAAAAGAGATTAAGTACAATATCGAAGTCAAACAAGGTTGTCCCTTGTCCCCTACCCTTTTTGGCATATACATTGATAAATTAGAAGAATGTTTGGAAAAAACAGGTTGTGTCGGCCCTACACTCACTGGTATAGTCATCAATCTTCTTCTTTATGCCGATGATATCGTTCTTATGGCAAGGAGTCCCCATGATCTTGAAAACCAACTAAGAATCCTCAAGGATTTTTGCTCCAATATGGGTATCACTGTTAATACTGATAAGACTAAGGTCATGATTATTAAATCCAATAAGATCCCTTATGATACCTTTGTATATGAAAACAACAACTTGGAGGAAGTGAATTCATACAAATATCTTGGAATTGATATTCACCACAAACTTAATTGGAATTATAGCATTGAGAAAAGGATTATTGGGGGATGGAAAGTTTATTATGGGCTTGAAAACAATTGTAAATCAGCTGAACTTTGGAGTTGGGATAAGAAGAAACTCCTCTTTGAGACTCTTGTTACACTTCTTATTCTTCATGAATGTGAAGTATGGGGCTGTAGTATCTCTCGTGAATCCTGGAGAAAGATAGAGCAAATACAAAAGAATTTTATAACCTATAATCTCAAAATTAAAGAAAATACGCCCTATCCCATCCTCCTCGTAGAAACTAGTCTCTCCCCTATTGAGAGCATGGCTATGACTAGATACCTAATGTATAAGAACAAGTTAGACAACATGGAATACAAGAGGCTACCTAAAATTGCTTCCAAATCAAGTCATAACCACCATCGAATCAAGCGAGGATGGCATAAAGACACCCAATCTTGGCTAAACTATTGGGGAATAATGGAAGAAACAATTTTGCAGAATAAAGATACTATTAAAAAAAACGTCAAATCAAAATTTAAGGAAAAAATGTGGTGTGATAAAGAGTTAGAGGGAAAAAAAAAATTAAGGTATTATAAAGATGTAATCAACCCTAATCTAGAAGATCAAAATTATCTATCTGTTTTGCCAAGTGTAAAGAAAAAAATAAGCATTGCTAAGATAAGAACAAATTCTCACGAGCTCCATAGTGAAACTGGGCGTTGGTCAATTCCTAAAACGCCATGGGATGAAAGAGTGTGTCACCTTTGTGACACTAAGAAGGTTGAAAAGATAAGAACAAATTCTCATGAGCTCCATAGTGAAACTGGGGGTTGGTCAATTCCTAAAACACCATGGGATGAAAGAGTGTGTCACCTTTGTGACACTAAGAAGGTTGAAGATGAAAAGAACTTTCTCTTAGATTGTTCAGCCTATACCCACATTAGATCTCATTTTCAAAATATCGATCACATTACCAACCTTCCTAACCAATTAACTCAACAAAAGTATGGTGATCTTGGAAAACTTCTCTTAGTGCTTTTAGAGCACAGAAACAAAATTCTAAAGAATCACAAGTAATCACTTACCCTCTTAAGGTCCGATAGACCAACTAGGTCTTAGTGGACGTTAATCATCATGATCATCATCAATTAAAGTTTGTTTGTAAATAAAATAAGCCAAAAGAAAATTAGAATTTGTTTGCAAATGAAATATATCTTTATGCGTTCATCAGCCACAACTAGAATTATGTGGCTGTGCTAGTAAATTACTCCAAATGGAAACAAAACAATGGAATGGTAAAAGTAATGAGATACAATAAACTCTTAAAGGATCATGCATAATCAGCCAAAATCTCAGAAAAAAAAACTGCTTAAGAAAACATTTACAACTGAAACAAGGAGATAACATAAACTCTTGAAAATTCATGAACAAACATCTAAAATCTCAGAAACAAATGCTTAAGAAAACATCAACTACTGATAAATCATAACATATCTCAGCATCAATGACTTGAAACCTTGAAATCTGTGAAATCAAATGAAAAGGGTAAAGTTAGGTTTTTCAATTCAATAAATTTTAGTACGACTCACCAGCAAAAGGCCATTGATATCGGAATTCGTGAGCTTCCCTCCTTCACTATCCGCATCATCTTTGAGAGCCCAAAGCACACTCAGAAAATCGCCCTTCCCTCCACCACACGACGTGGTTTCGCGTTCCTTTATCAGATTACTCAAGAACTCATCGAACCTATTGTGTAGCTTCTTCATCTTGGTCCATACGCCCTGCAGATCCACCCAAGCCAAAGACGGCACAAAGTCGCCAATAATAAACTTCCCCGCCAATTCCATTTTCTCCACCACCATTTCCCTGAACTCGCCCGACTTCGACCCCTGGGAATCGAACACGCGCTTGCTCAACATAATCTGCCCGAGAACGTTGGCAGTGCAGACGTTGAGCAGCTCCCCGAGGTTCACAGCCTTCCCTTGTCACCCATATTCGAGGATCGACTTCACCAACATCCTGACCTCTGCTTGGCGCATGGGCTGCAGTTCCTCCAGGGCCTTGCCGGCGAAGAGATGAATGTTACAGATCTTGCGCTTCATTCTCCATTCGGGGCCGTAGGGAGCCCAGAGAACGTTGTTGGAGTCATAGCCAATGTATTTGGCGGCTGAGTTTTCTAGCCGGCTGGAGAATTTGAGGTCGTTCATTTTGAGGAACGCCTCGGCTATCTTTGGCGACGAGACGACCACGGTGTCGGTTGTGCGAGTGATGGGGCATGTTGCCCAGAAGTGGAAGGCTGCCTATCAGAGGCCATCCCGACGGAGCTGGGGGAAGCCGAAGCCAAAGCCGAAGCCATTTTCTCAAACTGTGTTTCACCACGTAGACCAAACCTAACACCAGGAGAACCAGACTCAGCGCTTGGCTGAGGCACAGTCTCAGGCTCAGGATTGCAATAGAGTTTGGCAGATAATCAACCGCTGAATCCATGGCTTTCTCCGCTGTAATTTAAGTTGATTATGCGTGACCATATATATTTGGAAACAGCTCCTCCGTGTAGTGTTGTGACATGCGATCTTTTTGGTATAACATTCGACGTGTCCATTTGAGGTTCACATGTACATTTCACATTCAGATGGCTTTCGTCAGATCGCTGGCGTTCACATTGCTACGTTAGACGGTATTGGAGAACATACGGGATAGATTATCTATGGGTATAATTGGATGTCGGGTAAAATTTTTGCTTGCATCACATGTCATTCGATCCATGGCTAGCGTTGGATGGCATGTACACTTCGTCCCATCTCATTCAATGAATGCGTTTTACCTTCAACTTGCTTAAAATGTCCATTTTTTTCCCACCAATTCAACCATGAATGCTTTTCCATAGCCATAGCTACATCCATATATATATATATAGGGTATTGTCATTTCGCTTTCTCTTCTCATTTCCATTTTCATATAAAATCCATTTTATTTTTTTCTTTTCTCCAACCTTATCCTCCTATATGAGGTAGAAGAGGAGTTAAAGTGTCATTTTCAATGCACTTTTTTTCCTTACATTATCATTTGAAATGCACACTTTTTCCATCTCATCTCATTATATATATATATATATATATATATATATATATATATATATATGATGGGTTGGAAGTATCTATTTTGTTGGAATTATTAAATTTATAAATGTAATTGAGGTGGTTTATATAATGAAAATAGTTTTTGAAATTTTGAATTGGTGAAATGGAGAAAATTTATGAGAGAAATTTGTAGTGTTGTAAGTCTACTTGTAAGTCTTGAATAATAAATGTATTGATATCTGTCCCCTTGGATGTTTCCTTAAAACATTGTCATGGTTTTACCATGTAAATCTCGTGTGTTATTGGACTTATCTATTTGTCTTTATTGCCATATTTCTTGCACTTATTATTGTGTTCAGGATCTTAAATACCAAGAAGTGGTATTAGAGTGAAGGTGTTTGGTTTGAGGAAATAAGAGGAGGAGCGACATAGTAGAAACCCTATCCACAAAAACCCTAACTGTCATTCGAGGAGAACCCAAGGATAAGAACTCAAGCGGATCAATGGAAAAACCCGTAGTTGATCTGGATTTATGAGCAGAACGAAAGAAATAACAAACTGAATCAAATGGTAGACACACAAAGTGACCTGTGTGTCTACTATTTGATCAGTGGATGCATGCTCCATTCAGTCAAGGTTGATCTTTTTTGGTGTCACTTTTTTTGCGATCTCTGAGGTGTACAATAATGGTGGAAAATATGGTTGAAGGAGGTCCACATTGAACATTGAGTGCAAGCCAAGGAAAGGTGGAGTGTTGAGCTCAAAAGCATTGCTACCCACAATCTTGGTGATAGTGTAATGCCCATAGCAAAGTGGACGGAGCTTCCGATGGGGCCCTATAATGCACTCTTTCTGCAAATGTAACCAGACCTTATCTCCCACCTGAAACTGGTGCAGTTCACGGTGTTGATCATGGCACTACTTGTACTTAGCATTGGCTTCCTACAAAATCTCATGGACCTGTTGGAGGATTAGTTGAATCTGCTCAATGAATCTGGTGGATTTGTCGGCCTCAGACTAAACATGGGAAGTGTTGGTCACTATAATTGCTTATTTAACTAAACAATCAAGTGCTACATAAATTGTTAACCCAGGGAAGTCTGTTTATTTCAGTTTTCTTCCAAACGGGTGTGGTCTGTCCGTAAAACCTGGGCATGAGGTAAAAAGTGGTAAAATCTCTAATGTTGCTCGAAACTGGGCGGGTGACGAACAGGTGTTTCTATTCAAGAAATAAAATCTGGTTCTGGTGTGGAGCATCTTACTAGCTATACACGTAGAGGTGTTCCAACATTCTGCTAGTTTTCTATCATCAGGATGCGCCCAACAAACACTCCAAGAGGGGGACAAGTGATCCCATTTAATGGCAGTTCACATGATCTCACAAGGGTAGAAGGAACAGGCTACGTAGAACAAACGCAACCATAAACTGAAACCACCCAAAATTTCACACGATTCAAACAATTTAGGTCTAAAGAATGATCTGGTGGTCAAGGTGATGGTATGGTGGAACAAAAGAGGTTAACCTGCGGCCAATAGCATGCAACGTTGGGTTCAACCACAGTTGGAAACCTATTTCAGTGCATGAGACTCGAGGGTTAAGTGGGCGCTCGAAGAGGTAACGTTGTAACCAAGATCGATGGCAACATCCATGAACAGTGTGGTCTAAGGCTGGGAGGTTCGTGGAAGGCCTGCACTTGGTTGGTGATTTCTACAGCTGTTAAAAGATAACTATTTGAATTATGCTTTATTCATGTTGTGCATGACCGTGTTGTTTATGTATCATGTTTTCCGCTGTGTAAATGAATTATTGTTAAATGGTATGGAATGTTTAACTATAGCAGTAACTTATATATTTTACTCTGTAATTTAAATATGTTTAGTTGTCTTAAATGCATGTGGTTATACTGGACTGCATGTGTAATATAAATCAAACTTAAGTGTATACCGATTGTTATATTGTACGTTATAAGCCTCGGTCTAGCAAAAGATACACTACAACAAGGCTAGGTTCTCCCTTGTTGAACAACTTAGGGTTAGATTTTTTTTGTTTACAACGATCATCTAACACAATCACCGAAGTCCTAAGCATTTTTCTCTATTAAACCAGTACTAAAATACAACAGTAGAGTTACTAATTTACACTCAGTACACCATTATAATTGTCGAAGTATTAAAACCATTTAATTCAACAATATCCCAACCTACATCCTAATGCATTCTACTCTAAAAATCAATGAGCGTACATTTTCCTGATCGTCATCTTCGAATGACGTCCTCACTCTCCATGCCGCTCTCGCCTGTCGACCTTCAAGACCTCACCGGTACCTCCCAGCCAACGCTAGGGGTACTTTGCTTCCCCCTTAGCCCCCCGAGCCGCGAAGGGGCCGCACACTATCAAGATGGTATTCCTAGCTCCCATCTCGCCTCACAAGGCCGAGCTACCACTCCTATCCGAACTGGGAAATATCAACTCCCCACAAGTAATCAGTCAAGTCACAATCCGGCAGCGTAACGTTACGCTAACAACTGATCCCCTTCTTCTCCATCCTTCCTCTCTTTTATAGCATTTTAGAACTTCCAATCTTTCCCTAAATGTCTTTTAATTTAAGTTTTAATGAAAATCTTCTAAAAATTCTCCATCGTACAATTGTCATTTATCCCCCACTTTCCTCCAAAATTTATTTTCTTTAGTTTATTAATTGTCTCATTTCCCTCACCCACCTAGAGTTGCTCCTAAATTTACTCCTAGGTGTCCCTAGATTCCCTTACAGGTTTAAATACTTTCCCTAAAAGGATGTTGCTAATTTAGTTCAATTTAGAAGGTTCTTTATTGCAGATTCTTTACTAAGTTGACCTCACTTTTTACCATAAGTTCCCTTCTTTCCTTTGTTATGTTTCCTTCATCCCTTAGTTTCCTAATTTTTATTATTCCCTTCTTTCCCCTTTTTATTAGAGCTAAAATGGCAGTTGCGCTATTTACTCTTTTCCTTTTATTATTAAGTTAATATCTTTTGCACTTTCACAAGTTAAATAATTTATTTCTTCTTTACAATTTTAAATCCATTGATTTTAATTAAATTCTTACTCTCTTCATTTTACCCCAAAAATTTTATGAAGACTAAAACTATTACTTAAGTGGTTTTTAGTTTAAATTTTTATTTTTATTTTTATAGGGTCTTTTTCTTAAGGTTAGATAAAATTTTACCCTAGAAAAGTTTTAGACTTAGGACTTAGATTCTGAACCGAGCGACATTTAATTAGGAAAGTTGTTTAAGAATTTCTTAATGTTTTAAATGTCATAGGGCCATCTAGGTTTTTTCCTTCATCAACATCAACCTGACGTGCCCTTCAGGACGCACCACGTGCTCCAAGGGTGCCACTCACCTCGTTTGTTTCTTTTGCGCGACGTGCCCTTCAGGATGCACCACGTGCTCCAAGGGTGCTACTCGCCTCTTGACTGACTGGTAGACATCAATAACCCCTGGAGTCAATACTCTGCCAGGTGAACTTGTGGGAGACTAAGGGATTCTAAGGAATAAGGCCCCCGCGCACCCCTTATATTCATCATGAGTGATTGTCGCAGTCTGCCCTCTTGGCATCGTGGATCCTCTTGAACTAGGTAATCGTTAACCGACAATTTGAGCCATGGAGGGAGTGCTAGTAGGTTGTGGCAGGTCTATTGTCCACACATCTCCCTCAACCTTTCTGGTAGTTGTGTGTGGCCCCTTTACTCCATATGTGAGTCTATTCGGTAAGCTATCGTCAGCCTGCATCATCAAAAATCATGTCAGAACATGTCCACATCATATCATCAAATAAAATGTAATAGCACAATAAATAAATCAACCCAAATAGCACACTCCCTGACTCAATCCGAAGTCCAAGGGGTTCCATCGATGCCTCTGCATCCTCAAGGTCGAAAACCCTGCACACTCAGTAAAACCAAGTCAATAGCACCTACCTATGTCAATGCAGTAAAACATCATGTCATCTATCATAACGCATCATAATCAGGGACAAATGTTTTAATATCATAATAGTCTGGATCACCTGCTAGCAAGTGTCCTCAAAGAATAAGTTTTCTCAGTGCGCCAAAGTGGGATGTTACATACACCCCCTCTTGTTCTGAACTTCTTCTCAAAGTTTCTCAGTATAAATGCCGAAATAAGTGTATCACAGTATCATATGTCTATCTGTCAAACAAAAATGGAAACGGCTAGTGCATATCATATGCGTCCTCCCAGGTCGCCGAGTGCGGTCTATAATTGTCCCACTAGACCTTGACCTGATCTACCATTCAACCTCGTAACTGTTGAATGCGATGATCTAAGATGCAGACCAACTCAGCCATGAGCACTCCCTCGTCCGATACCTACAAGGAACTCATGTCAATAACATGCGTAGGATCACTAATATAATGTCTCAAAATAGATACATGAAAAACATCGTGAATGCGCCTCAAAAAATCAGGCAAGGCTAGTCGATAGGCCACGAGCCCCTTTCTCTCCACAATCTCGAAAGGTCCCATGAACCTAGGAGAGAGTTTAGCTCCCTTTCCAAACTTGATCGAACTCTTATGTGGTTTAACCCTCAAGAAGACTCGATCACTAACCTCGTAACTATGGTCAACTCGGTGCGCATCGACATAACTCTTCTGTCGATCTTGCGGTTCTTTAATCCTTTGTCTTATGGTTTGCATTTGCTCTTCCATTTCCTGGATCACTTCTGGTCCCACCAGGACCCTATCCTCAAGCCGATCCCAACTCAAGGGTGTCTGACACGTTCGCCCGTAAAGAAACTCGAAAGGCACCATATTAATGGTGCTCTGGTAACTCTTGTTGTAAGCGAACTCCACTAGTGGCAAGAATTCTTCCCGACGCTTTTGTTGGTCCATCATGTACATGCACAACATTTCTTCCAAGGTTTGGTTCGTTTACTCTGTCTGTCCATCAGTCTCCAGGTGATACGCAATACTAATGTTAAGTTGGGTTCCCAAGGCCTCTTGGAAACTCATCCAAAATCTTCTAGTAAACACCGATCCTCGATCGGATATAATCCTCTTAGGCACGCCATGTAGCCTCACAATATCACTGATGAAAACTCTCGCTATGTCAGGTGCCTAATACATCATACACACAGGAATAAAGTGAGAAATCTTCGTCAGAGTGTCTACTACTACAAAAATCAGGTCATGTCTCCTTACCGTCAGTGGCAATCCAACAATAAAATCCATTGAAATAACCTCCTATTTAGATTTCGGTATGGTATGTGGTTGAAGTAATCCTGTTGGATGTCTATGTTCAGCCTTTACCTGCTGACACTCTAGACATCTGGCCACATAGTTGACTATGTCGGCCTTCATTCCCTTCTAGAAGAATAAGGGTTTAAGGTCTGCCCCCATCTTCATGACTCTCGGGTGAGCCATATAAACTACTCTATGAGCCTCGCCTAGGATCAACATCCTCAACTTGTCGTTTGGCAATACGTAAATCCGACTTTTAAACCTCAATAAACCATCGCTATCAAATGAAAATCCCTCATATCGTGGTACCATTATTGTGTTTTGTCCAATAAAACCCTTGACCTCCTTGTACCAGTCATCATCATGCTATAAAGCGAGAATTTTCTCATGTAGATTCGTCTGAAGAGGCAACACCAAAAATATGCATGGTCTCTGACTCAAAGCATCTGTCACTCGGTTCACTATTCTCTTTATGTAAGTAATCTCAAAGTCGTACTCGCTAAGAAATTTCGACCAACGTCGTTGTCGCGTATTCAAGTCGTTTTGCATAAAAATGTGTTGTAGTCCACACTGATCAGTCTTTAGTTCAAATTTTCGTCCAACAAGGTAGTGTCTCCAAACCTTTAAGGCATATACGATGGATAATAACTCCAAATTATGTGTTGCGTAGTTCTCCTCATGCCTTGTCAATTTCCTCGAAATGTAAGCAATCACTCATCCGTCTTGCATCAAGACTCTGCCTAAACCTTCCTTGGATGCATCTGTGCATACCAAGAAGTCCACGTCCATGTCAGTGACCTTTAGTATCAGCGTTGTTGTCAACAACTCTTTAAGCCTCCAAAATGCTTCCACGCATTTCTCGGTCCAAACAAACTTCTTATTTTTCTGCTGCAATTCCATGATCGGATTTGCTATCTTTGAAAATCCCTCGACAAACCGTCGATAGTATCCTGCTAAACCCATAAAGCTACGTGCTTCTGTGATATTTGTCATCGCAGGCCATTCCTTAATAGCCTCAATTTGGTTGGATCCATGGTGAGGCCTTCGCTGGAGATGACATGCCCTAAGTAGTGAATCTTCGATTGATAAAAAGAGCATTTGGACAATTTCCCATACAGTTTGTGCTCTCGCAAACACTATAGTACCAAGTGCAAGTGCTCATCATGCTCCTCTGTCACACGAGAGTAAATCAAAATATCATCAATGAACACTTGGATGAACTTGTCCAAGTACTCATGGAACACCCCGTTCATCAAACTCATAAATACTCCTGGGGCATTTGTCAGTCCAAATGGTAAAACAGTAAACTCATAATGTCCAAATCTCGTCTTAAAGGTAGTCTTAGGGATTTCATCCTCCTTGATCCGTAGTTAGTGATACCCTGATCGTAAATCGATCTTGGAGAACACCATCGCACCCTTCATTTGATCGAATAGATCATCAATTCTCTGCAAGGGATAATGATTCTTGATCGTGGACTTGTTCAGTTGACGGTAGTAAATGAAAATCCTCCACGATCCATCCTTATTTCATATGAAAATAACCGGTGCACCCCACGATGACACACTAGGACATATCAGTCCCAGGTCCAACAACTTCTTCAGTTGCATTTTCAACTCTTGTAACTCCAGGGTCGACATCCGATAAGGTGTTCTTACTATCGGTTCAATATCCGGTTTTAGGTCTATAGTAAACTCCAATTCTCTTTCTGGCGGCATCCCAGGTAACTCCTCTGGAAAAATGTTTGCAAATTCCTTCACCACCGGAAGGTGCTCAAGACCTTCCACTACTCCCTTCTTGTTTAACGCAAGGATCGCATAAAACTTGCACCCCTTGCACATACTCTTTCATAACTGTAAGGAAGAGATGAACCTCAAGTAAACTCCCTGGTTTTGTCCTACAATCACACATCTATGTCCCTCGTCATCAATCAAGCTCAACCATTTCATCTTACATTTGAGTATCGCCTCATGCGATTCCAACCAATCCATACCAATTACGACATCATAAGATCCTAATATCGTGACGTACAAGTTGGCCCGCATGACAAACTCTCCCAGGTTAAGGGCACAGCTTGTAACCTTTCCTCCCACCTTTTGTTTGGCTCCCAAAGCCATCTCTATGAAGCTAAACTTGTCTTGTTCGACTGCCTTTACCTTAATCCTTTTTAGCGTTGCACTCAAAATGAAACTCTCAGTAGCACCAGGATCTATCAAAACACTAAGGTTCTGGTCAGTGATGGTACATGTCGTCTTGAGCACAGTCGACTCGTGCTCTGCCTGGCGGTTATTCACTGCTGCATGAATCTGATGGGCCTTGCGCATATCTCTCACTGTAGTGGGTCCAAATAATATAGACACTCTGGTCCTCTCCACAGGACAGTCACACTGGTAGTGTGGCTCCCCACACGTCCAACACCCCTTCTTCGGCCCAATAGTCCTGGTACCCAAAGTAGAAGACGATGGCCCACTGGCCTGGAACCCTAGTATGTTCTGCTGAACTGACCTAAACTATTGTTGTTGTGGGCGACGTTGTTGCTGATGTTGTGGTCCCCGATAAGGTGTCCTCTGCTGAGGCGGCGGTCGTCAGGGTGTAGTGAAAGTGGATCCCCTCTGGAAGCCATGATATCTCGGTGTATGTCTTGCTGGTGTCTGGTGCTGCGGTGTTCCAGATGAACCCTACCCTGCTGGTCTCACTGGATTCCTAGTCTGACCCCCACTGTTAAGCTCCTCCTCAGCTATGAGGGCCTTCTGGATGGCATCGTGCAAGGTTTGAGGCATCAAAATCCTAACCTTTGCACGTAGACTGCCATTAAGGATGAACACGAACCAGTTGACCTTAAGTTTCTTTGTGTTAAGATGCAGAGCATACCGAAGAAGCTCCATAAAACGTGCCTCGTACTCGGGCACTGTACGACCTCCCTGTCGTATGGCATTGAACTCATTGAGTTGACGCTCAATGAATTCCTCTAAAAGATACCTCTCTCGAAACCGTTCCTCGAACAGTTCCCATGACACGTCTTTGATGGCCATGTTCAGCTGCGGTAGGAGTGACTTCCATCATAGAAGGGTGCTCCCCTTCAGTTGAAAGACCGTCGTGCGGACCTTCATGTTGGAGGTATAATCGCTAAGTGCAAAGCACATCACCATGTTCTTCAACCATGCCTTAGCGGCTGCGCCATCCGGGGCACCAAAGAACTCGAGAAATTTGACCTTCTCGAGTTCACGGTGAATGCTACCAGTAACAGCCGATGCACGCAGAGAAACCTTAGCAGGCGCCAGTGCTCTGGCCTCATCTTAGTCCAGACGGCTGATCAGTGCCTTGGACATGCGCTAGAAAGATCTCATCATCCCAACAACATTGCCAACTTCTATTTTCTCCTGTCCGAGAACCTGTTTGCCTCCCTAGGGGTTAGACCCCTCAGGCGTGGATGCTACTGGAGGCGTCATGCCTCCTCCTCTAGCACCCTATTGTTTGCCTCCACAGCATCCTCTAACCATGATTACCTGCACGCACACAATCAACTCAATCAGCAACAGTATAATCAAAACAAATCATGTCAACGAAAGCCGTAGCGAATCCCAAGTCGCGGGTTGAACCCGCTCTGATACCATATGTAACGATCCTCCTCATTACACCGACAAACCTCTTATAGAAAGTGCAATTTTTTTTTATTTTTTTATTTTGTGTGTGCGTGTGTATAAGGGTAACAAGACATTATACTCTGCGTCGCCACAAGAGGATGAATCATGACGCATGCAACTGCGATATCAACATAAGGATCTAAGATGCACATCAACATCTTCCAGTAAAGAACAACAATCAACCGAAAAAATAAAAAGACTGACTACCCATCTGTCCTACCCTGCAATGGTTAGGACCTCCAAGACACATAAGAAATGCTCAAGCCTAGGTTCTCGTCGATTTTAACCATTTAAGGTCTTAGGGTTGACGACTATTCTGAGGAACATGGAAGTGTCTACATCCCGCCCGACACAAGCAGACCAACCTTCTAAGCTAATGACAATAACATAACCATCAATATTGCAAACAACCAGGTTATCTACATTAAGGCATTTTATGGTAGTGCGTCATTATTAACTCATTACTACTATTACAGTATTGCATGGGAGGTGTACTTTAAATCAATTACAAGACAATGGCAATTAATAAAGCAAGTAAGGTAATTAACACGGCTTATCCCAACTCCATTACGAACCCTGCAAGCATGTCTAAGTGCATAGTGACATCAAGGCGTAATTTAAATTTAGTCCTAAACCAATCAGTTGCGAAATTCAAATGACAATGTCATCAAAGTACTAGCTCAATCAATTGCATTAAATTGTTATTACAGTCATAAGTATTCTATTTTTGCATCATGATCTAATAATCATCTGGTTATATATACAACAATACCTCAATATATTATTCACCCCTTAACCATCCTTACAATAATTTCCTCATCCCAAATTAATAATAGTGATAGCAATTGTTATTATTATTAATAATAATTAATAAAAATAACACCTCACTACCTTAAACATGTTAATCCAAAAATATCTTGAACCATAAAACAAAATCTTAATAGGAAGATAAAAGTAAAATGAAGGTTATTATTATTTAAATGAAAAAGAAGAAAAGGGACATTATCAGTTAAATAAAGGAAAACTAAATTTATTTATGGTGTAGGAAACCTTCCAATAGTTGTTCATCAAAACTATAGATTTAGAAATCTGTATGCGATTAATATCAAAAGTTGCTTAAAATGAAGAGGTTGAGGTCAATTTAATTTCCATTTAATTGCTATCTTGTTGTTAAGACTAAAGGTCATGTCAAGCGAATCAATGCAAATGATGCTAACATAAATGCTAACCAGGAACACCAAGTTACCGCGAAAGGATATCAGAGGAAGTGAGTTCGCTTTTGCAATTCCTGTAAGTCGAGTTGAAATAACACTAAAACATGCTGGAAAGTAATAAATAGAATACTTAAAGGTAAGGAGAGAGGGATCAACATGTAGAAAAGGAAAATTAAGTGAGTTCTCTGGATCAGAATTATACATAGTAATTTTCGCAAGGTCTTACAACCGAAGGACTGTTCGACAACACAGGTATTCCAACAGAGGACGAACACCTTCAG